>CM060108.1:29752755-30030255 GCA_030522415.1 Channallabes apus | reverse complement strand
ACCGTGTTTTCTTGCGGACAACAGCTGGCGCTATCAGTGTGGACGACCCTCAGTCCTAGTCACACCAACTGTAGCAAAAAGGAGTCACTGATTATGATGACGTCAGCAGCCTTTCCGCAGGTTAGTAGTAGGATAATGTAATGTTAATAACAAAATGCAAATCTTGCATTCATGCTAACAAATAGTCAAACGATTTGTAAAAAACTAATGTAAAATGGATTCTGTTTATAATTATGGCTTTCCAGCTAGTACTAGTAGCACTACAACACTCACCCCATTTACCATTGTAAAGAAGGCTATGCATGTCCTGTGCAGGGCAATAAGTCAGGAAACGAGTCGTATTTTGACAGAAAAGGCAAATGGTGAAATTTCTGCAAAAGAATTGCTAAAATTTGAAGCTTACATATTCATATATACTTTAAACTTTTAATATATTGTTAAATTTTAAGCATAAAATTTTTTGTTCAATAAAAATTCATTCTTGAGTCATCCACTATAATTTTTTGGCTTAAAAGTATCGGTTCAGGCACCGTTTTGGCACCGGTACCGTTTTCAAAGTATCGATTTGGCACCGGTATCGAAAAAAACCCAAACGATACCCAACCCTACTCCAGACTCAGTCCACTGCTTCCGCAGGTCCGCCAAGGTCTGGAATTGGTCCTTCTCCAAAATCTTCCTCAGGGCTCGGTCACCGCTTCTCGTTGTGCAGTGTTTTCTGCCACACTTTTCCCTTCCCACAGACTTCCCACTGCGGTGCCTTGATACAGCACTCTGGGAACAGCCTATTCGTTCAGAAATTTCTTTCTGTATCTTACCCTCTTGCTTGAGGGTGTCAATGATGGCCTTCTGGACAGCAGTCAGGTCGGCAGTCTTACCCATGATTGCGGTTTTGAGTAATGAACCAGGTTGGGAGTTTTTAAAAGCCTCAGGAATCTTTTGCAGGTGTTTAGAGTTAATTAGTTGATTCAGATGATTAGGTTAATAGCTCGTTTAGAGAACCTTTTCATGATATGCAAATTTTTTGAGATTTTGGGTTTTCATGAGCTGTATGCCACAATCAATATTAAAACAATAAATGGCTTGAACTACTTCAGTTTGTGTAATGAATCTAAAATATATGAAAGTCTAATGTTCATCAGTACATTACAGAAAATAATGAACTTTATCACAATATGCTAATTTTTTTAGAAGGACCTGTACATCTTGTGTCGACGTTGTAATCTGAAGGAGATCAGTAACTGCGAAGTATTGGTAGGGGAGAATGTAGCCAGACAACACAGGATGGTGGTATGTAAAATAATCCTCGTGAAGTGGACAAAGGCAGAGCAGAGGACAAAGTGGTGAGAGTTTTCAGGGCAGAGTAAAGACAGGCTCTGAGTTGTCAGGAGGTGCTTCCTGGACTGGACAACCACAGCTAAGGTGATCAGGGAGACAGGTAAGAGGGTACTTGGTGTATCATCAGGAAAGTGAAAAGTGGACAAGGAGACTTGGTGGTGGAACTAGGAAGTCCAGGAGTGTATACAGGGAAAGAGGCTCGCTAAGGTGAAGGTAGAGGTGGCAAAGTCCAAACAAAGAGCATGTGAGGACTTGTATGCTAGGTTGGACAGTAAGGAGGATCTGTACAGGTTTGGTGAGGCAAAGAGATAGAGATGGGAAGGATGTGCAACATGTTAGTGATTAATGATAGGGATGGAAATGTACTGACAGGTGCCATGAGGGTGATGGGAAGATAGGAGTACTTTAAAGAGTTGATGAATGAGGAAAATTAAAGTGAATGAAGAGTAGAAGACGTGACTGTTGTGAAGCAGGAAGCTCAAAAAGAGTGAAGTGAGGAGGGGAAAAAGATGGAGTGGAAAGGCAGTTGGTCCAGCAAAGAGTGTGGAAAGGAGGTGAAGAGGTGGGTACGGGCAGGTTGGAATGGGTGGAGAAAAGTGTTAGGTGTGTTATGTGACAAAAGAGTATCAGTGAGAGTGAAAGGAAAGATGCTCAAAACAGCAGTGAGACCAGCGATGCTCTATGGCTATGGCAGTGGCACTGAAGAAAATACATGAGGCAGAGATGAAGATGTTGAGGTTCTCTTTGGGAGTGAGAAGGATAGATCGGATCAAGTATGAGTTAATCAGAGGGACAACCCATGTTAGATGTTTTGGAGATAACGCCAGAGAGGCCAGATTGAGGTGGTTTGGACATGTTCAGAGGACAGATTGTGAGCATATTGGTAGAAGGATGCGGCGGTTGGAACTGCCATGCAGGAGGTCTAAAGGAAGACCAAAGAGGAGATTTATGGATGCAATGAGAGAGGACATTAAGTTAGTTTGGGTTAGAGAAGAGGAAGCAGAGGATAGAATTGAGGCAGATGATTCGATGTGGCGACCCCTGAAAGGGATTAGCTGAAAGACAAAGAAGATAGTTTTGCAAAATAAAGATCTCATAGGCTTTGGATTGATAGCTACTGTACTTAAGTTGGATTTTGTTGTGAATTTACACAAAATAGCCAGTAATGTTGAAATGTAAAGGATCATTAAAATTTATAAAAAGTTTTTATTGCATAAATATTCTCCCTCCTTGCTGTGAACCAATTAAGTCACAGAATTACAAGAATGGACTTCATCTGTGTACAATTAACATGTCATGATCTCAGTATAAATATACATTAGTGGGATTCTGCAAGGGACCAGAGAGAACATCAACAAACAGCTATGTAGAATAAGGTGTTATCAAAACCAGTCCAGGACAGAGATCAAGAATGTACCAATTACTATTTTGTATGGGGAAAAATTTAACACACTGCAGAGCACTATTGAATCCACAATTTAAAAAATGGAAAGAATAAGGAACATCCATGACTCTGCCATCTGCCAAAAGTTAGTGACGTGCTAAATAAAGACATTCACTGTGGTGGAACCACCATACCATAATCTGTGCCATAACAAAATATTTTCATTAGTATTAACAAAAATAGCTATGATTTGAATCTGTTGTCTAACCCCTTAATCAAATGACAGGTTGCATGCCAAGAACAGTGTGCTACTCCCAAAAAATAGAAATAAAATTTTCAGCCATGTTTGATACAGCTGAATATGCAAATACTAATGTGTGTTTATCTCTGTGCAGAATGGCACAGTAAAGAGTGCTCAAAAACAGTCACAAGTGTAGATATTTTTGACCGGTCAGTAGGAGATTAAGTTCATGTGTGAGTAAGTACAAAAGTGTGTCTCTCTCTCTGTAGGATATGTGAATTAACTAAATTGTCACTGTTTTATCTCCAGAGTTCTGAACTGTCCTGCCCTGGCCAAAATAACACACATGCACACAAATAGAGTTGCTGGAGGTGTAAATCTCTGAACCCTAATGACTCTGTTCTATTTCTTTGTTTTATGAACATTGGTGGGCAGTGGCGGTTTTAGGCATGGGTGACCGGGGCATCCACCCAGGGCGGCATTTTTTCATGACGCGTGGGGGGAGGCACACGAACTTGGAGGAAAAAATAATAATCTGTGCCGCTAAGCGGTTTTCTATTTTCTATGAACCTGTGCCGCCCCTGTTGCTGAAGGAGCCGCACAGAACTTGAGCGAGAGGAGAGGGGATGGGGTGGAGGGATGGGAGGGGGCGCAGAGTACAGTTCACCTCTCCCAAATCAAGCGGACACGGAGGGACCAGGGCTATATTATGTCAGTGACTCCTGACTTTCTTACAAATAATGCAGATTTCATGCAAAATATTATAAACACAGAACAATAAATTGCACTTTTTTCATTTTTTTAATTGTGTGAAATGGCTAATAAAAAGTTATTGATATGGAGGTGAATTGGTTTAGTCTTGACTTCTGGTCGTGAGTGACAGCGTTGGGGGAAATCTGTTGATTGTCGAACCGTCGATTACAAAGTAAACACAGCGATGGAGAGAAAAAGGCCTGCTGTCAGGTGCCCAATTTAGGAAAAAAAGAAAAGATGAGGAGAAACGGGCAAAAGATAAAGGTATGCAACAATGTTCTCTCTGTATGATTAAGGTATAATCTGTATGTTTATTAGTGGTATAACGTTAACTCTTAGGTTTGTTAGCCTTCTTGCTTATGATGCTTGCTATGCTTACCTTGCTAAAAAAACACAATAAAAGCCTAATATACAAACCATCACAGAAATTCAAATGGTTTCTATTAAATACCATTATGAACCATTAACTTCTTCCAGTGAAATTATTACAAAATTCCTTATTGTAGTGTGTTTACCATCCCACCCACCAATAGAATCAATCCATCATATACCAGCAGACATTGTTATACTTACCATTAAAACCATTACATCTATTTTTGGGCAGGGTTCTATTATTTATTTTTTTTTCAGCAGTGTATACAACATGAGATCTAATTAAATTGAACCACAAAATTATGCTTTGTAACAAATCTGTTGCAAGTACAGTTATTTATTCCCATTGTTAATGTTGGCTATAGGCAATATATTTACAATATATTTACAGTATACTGTAAATAGCCAGTGTAATTTGTGTAATACCCGAGGTCAACCATGTCTCAGGAACGGCTCACTGGTCTTAAGCATTAATCATTCAATTGGGGAGCATAGCTCATATGATTCCATTATTGATGACTTTGCATTTAGAGTTTGTTTTCTGTTCTGCAGTGAATAATAATTTTCTTTAATGTGATTCATTCTATATTTATTCTATATTTTATTTGTATATTCTTAATTTAAAAAAATCTTAAATATGTTTGTACAATGAATATTTATTTAACTTATAAGTAGTTTATTTATTTTTTGCAAAAATTGGTCTGTTACGGAACGGCATGTAGTTAGGGTTTGGTACCGAAAACTGGTGCCAATAAGGCACCGGTACCTATAGAACCGGTATATACCGGACCGAAACAGAACGCAAATTTCGGTGCCTCATTTCAGTGCCACTTAAATGCCTGAACTGTCGATTGAAATATTTGTTCTCTTGATTCATATATTTTTGTAGATTAATAGTTTATTAGATAAAAAAAACAAATTTAAAGCACAAATCATCCCGAAATGAGAGACCATCCGCGTGAATGCAGCAACTAACGTTACACTCGCTCTGACGGCAGCTGGCGGTCTACCGATATCTTAGCATGCTAAATTAAACTTTCGTTAAAATGCCTAAAACTAAACGGTCGAAAGTGTGGCTATATTTCACAAACAAGGATTCCGACACCGTGACGTGCAGCAAATGTTTTGCAGCAGTTGCGTGTAAAGGGGGAAACACGTCAAATCTAATGAAACATTTGAGGGCAGACGGAATAAAGTTAAAAGCAAAATAAATACACAGAATAAAGTTAAAAGCAGAGGGAGGCACCATGTTTGACAGCTTGTGGACAACAGCTGGCACTATCAGTGTGAACGACCCCAGTCCCAGTCATACCAACCGTAGCAAAAAGGAGTCACTGATTATGATGACAGCAGACTTTCCGCAGGTTAGTAGTAGGATAATGTAATGTTAATAGCAAAATGCAGATCTTGCATTCATGCTAACAAATAGTCAAAGATTTGTAACATGGATTCTGTTTATAATTATGGCTTTCCAGCTAGTACTAGTAGTACAACAACAGTGACCCCCTTTACCATTGCAAAGAAGGCTATGCATGTCCTGTGCAGGGCAATAAGTCAGGAAAGGTGTCATATTTTGCCTGAAAAGGCAAATATGGTAAAATTTCTGCAAAAGAATTGCTAAAATTTGAAGCTTACATATTCATATATACTTTAAACTTTTAATATAGTGTTCAATTTTAATAACATTTTTGTTCAATAAAAATTCATTCTTGAGTCATCCACTATAATTTTGTGGCTTAAAAGTATCGGTTCAGGCACCGTTTTGGCACCGGTATCGATTTGGCACCGGTATCGAAAAAAAAACAAACGATACCCAACCCTACATGTAGTATTTCTACAATAAAACGTGTGATACTGTATGTACAAAATGTAAAAAAAAAAAAATTTGGTGGGGGAGGGGGTGATGGTGTACTAAATTGTACTACTACAATCAAGAGTGCATTTATCTTGCATAAAAAGCAGTTTTAAACCTTTCTTCTATAAAGTCAATAGAGCACATATTTTTAAAGGTACATTATGCATATGTTTCCAAAGAAATAAATACACTGTCAATGTTTCCATGGAATTTTATCTGATTACATGGTTAAAATACAATTTATGGTAAAGCTAAAACAGCATCTTTGTCTTCTCTTCACTATGATTAATCCTTGCTAGTCTTGGGGCATTTTCTCATTATCCATCTTAGCAAGGCCTACAGTCCTTTGTGTTGATTGGCTATGGTTCACTGTCCAACCCGCATATTTAATGTAGTACTAATTACACCACTTCTGTCTGTTACTCACCTGCCCCCTCTTTCACTCTTCTCGCTCTCCAACTCTTTCTTAGGCTCTCTTTTTCTCACTCCTTCTTGCTTGGTGTCTCATGCTCACTTTGCCTTCCTCCGCAGCCTTCTGAGTACTCCTCCAAGTCCCTCTTGAGAAAATGAAGGGGCAGACTGTACATGCATGATGTTTAAAGCTGGATAATATCACACTTGTTCAGTGTAATTGGACCGGAAACACACTGTAATTTGTGACTGGAGAGCAAGCCCTGCCGCCTCCTACTGCCGTAAATTTGCATTCGAACACCCATCCTCGCTTAATCAGTTCTCATAAAGAGAATGCTTTTGCTTCATTAGCAGTACATTTGCATTTTACCCTCTACTATAAAACTATTCAAGCTCAAATAAAATATTCGGCTTCAGCTATGAGAAAAATTCAGCTCAAGTAATTCCAGAGCACTAATTCCTGTTTAAATGAATGACTTCATGCCCTTTCATGAACACACCCAGTGAATGTATTACCCAGTGTAGTCTGAAGCTCCTTGGGCACTATTACAAAGTAATATTTATTTATTTACTATCTATTAAAATCTATCACTTTTTAATAATCTGTACATAGAGGATACATACTTAATATTTTGACACACTGAAAGTGTAAAATAAGAATGTAAAAAGTATCTCAAACCTAGAAAATGTCTTGTTCAGAACAACCTACAGTCATGTTAAGTTAGTACCTCTTTTAATTCTGTGATTTTTTTTTTTTTTCTTTTATTATCTGATTATAATTGTGCTAGGGCAAAAAGTCACTTGTCTGAAAAGAACATGGATGCCTGACTGTCACAAAACAAAGCTGAAGGCTTTGGACAGATGAGACCAAAGTGTAGTTGTTTGGCCTTGTAGCCTAATATGCTATGTTTAGGAACCAAACAGCATATTTGCAAAAAAACTCTTACACACTGTCAAGCATCGTAGTGTATGGGTGATAATTTGGGCTGTTATTTGAGCAGCTATAGGACTTGTGCACCTTGCCATCAATAAGTCAACCGTAAACTTTTCTGTGTACCAGAGTATTGTAGAATAAATGTGAGGCCATCTGTCAGACTAAAATTTGGTCGAAAAAATGGGCTAGTCAAAGACCTGACCTCAACCCAATTCAACTGCTGTGGTGGGACCATAAAAAGGCTGTGCAAATGTAAATTCCCCAAAATCTCAATGAACAATGCTGTAAAGAAGAATAGGCCAAAAATCCTCCACAATGGTGAGAGACCGATAAAGTAATACAGTAAGTCCCCGACTTACGAACAAGATTTATTTTTGGGATCACGTATGTAAGTCGGATTTGTACACCTTTGACATCAATATACCATGTAAAGCATACCAATCCACAACGCTATATTGAGTGGTGCATCTGCCCCTTTCCTCACTGCCATCATTTTGCCAAAAACCATAACCGCATTTAAGCATTTTTAAACATGCCTAATGAGTTAGCTGACCTCATTTTAATTCAACCGGAGAGGGAGGGGAAAACACTTAAATAAAAAATAAAAAGACTGTCTAAAAAGAACATGGAAGCCTGACTGAGGTCACAAAAAGCACAAGGCTTGTGGCACATGTCTGAAAACCACACAGCATTTTTGCAGAAATACCTCATACCCATGGTCAAGCATAGTGGTGTATGGGTGATTTGGCTTTTCACAAGCTTGAACGGACACCATTTTGTCTCAGAGCTGTTTTTCACTGTATTAGACTGTGGACTGTTTTGTTGGAGATTTTAAGAAATTAAGCTTATTCACCATCGGGACAGCTTTACAAGACAGCAAATTTCTATCATCGTGCTCTCGGACTGATTAATTAAAACCAGTGAGTCTGACTCATTTCTCCTGCAACCCCACATACACACGTACAATATATCAGACTTTGGATATTTTTAGGGCTGCAACAACTAATCGATAAAATCGATAATTATCGATATTGAAATTTGTTGTCAACGAATGCCGTTATCGATTAGTTGGGCTGCTCACGTTATTGAGGAGCGCGACCACAAGATGCACAAATACACATAGATACACGGATGCTTGCGCAATGGAGGTTACAGAAGCGTTTGCAGGAAAAAGCGCGCGCTCCAAGTCCTCCAAGATATGGGAGAAATTTACATTAAACGCCTCTTATCGGGCGTTAAAATCGACCCTTTTTCTGCCAGTCGTAGTGTCCAGTGAGCGCAGATGAAGCGCAGAGGGGTTTCTACACATATGAGTTAATGAGTGTGTTCACACAGGCTTTGGTGACGTGCGTTTGTCCGGCTGCGCGGGTATACAGGGTTAAAAAAAAAACAAAAAAACATTGCGTGCAGCTTTTTCTTTGCGTTCAAATCCCAATGAACGCGAGAAACGCTTCTAGTGCGTTTTCTTCACGTTCATTTTACACTTCCGAGGACCGGATATATCCGATGATTCTACATGCTATACAGAGGGAAATGCGGAAAAAGGGCAAAATAAACAGAGTAAACCCAGTAGCGGAGATTTTAATTTTTCCTCTCCCCACGTCGCCGTATTACGAGAATGTCTGTCTAGTATAGCAAAATGGTCTAATATATTTATTTTATTATTTTCTTTATTGAGACAACAAAAAAAAAGGATAAAATACACGAGAGGATCGAAATAATGTATAAACCGTGAAAAGGATGTAGTAGACACTTCAATTTAAAAATATCATCTGGAAGTCTATTATTCTTAAGTTGAATTAATTTAAGAGTTTAAAATTGAAGTCATTCTTAACAACTGAATGTCAGTTTTTTTTTTTTTTTTTTTTAACTGTAAACTTGCCATCTGCAATTATTGATGAAAACAAAAATGTTGATTTACATAAAATAAGGTTTAAATGTCAAAATTTAAGATCATTAAACTTTGTGGCTATTGCATTTTTGAAAGTTTACTTTTATACATAAATAATACCCTGATTTATGGTTTTATATAGTTAAGCAAAACATCAAATTAAAGCGTCTAGCTTTTTATCCGATTTAATCGATATACATATGTATGTATGTAGATGGCAAGTTGACAGTTTTTTTTTTATTTATTTTTTTTTATATATATACACACACACACCGGTCAACTTGCCATCTGCAATTATTGTTAAAAACAAAACAAAAATGTTGGTATGGTTTTATATATAATAAGCAAAACATCAAAGTAAAGAAGCGCTTAGCTTTATCCGATTAATCAAAACAATAATCGGCCAACTAATCGATTATCAAAATAATCGTTAGTTGGAGCTCTAGATATTTTATACATTCACTTTCACAGTGAAAATATTGTATGTATATTGTACATATTGATATCTGGTGCACTGCAGTGTCTGTTTTATACAATGCACGTGAGCTACTTCCGTGAGTTGTTCGCATCTATGAATGTTTATAGATCTGTCTGTTCGTATTTGCTGAAATTCACAACTCAAATGCTCTAAAGTGACTTACTGTACAGGAAATGATCATTTCAAGTTATTGATGCTAAAGGTGGATCTACCAGCTATTGAATCATGAGAAGTCTAAGTATTGCCCACATTTTTTTTTTCTGGTTAGAGATCTGGTCACATGGATACCCTGTGTCTCTCTTTGGGATGTGTCTGGGGATGATTCTATCTACTTAGAAGATGGTTCTGGCCTCGACTGGTGTTGGCAGCTGTTTCTCTGAGGACTTGACAATTCGATAGTTCAGGACTGGAACTTTCTACAAGTCTATCTGAGTCTCCAATAACTACCTGGACTCCATTTTAACATCAATTAACATAAACGATTATAGCTGAACTGCCTGCCACCTAATACACTGTCTAATTGCAGATCATTTCCTGCTATCTGTTTCACCCAGATGAGGATGGGTTCCCTGTTGAGTCTGGTTCCTCTCAAGGTTTCTTCCTATTGCCATCTCAGGGAGTTTTTCCTTGCCACTATCTGACCATTTTGATTCATACACATTCACATTCCATACAACTTTCCATACAAAATTCTTCTGATTGTGTAAAGCTGTTTTGAGACAATGTCGGTTGTTAAAAGCGCTATACAAATAAAATTTAATTGAATTAATCATGACTGTATGTGAATTATTTGCAGAGGTGGAAAGAGTAAACTTTTGTACTCAAGTAAAAGTAGTTACTTCAGTGAACTTTTACTGGAGTGCAAAGAAAAGTTACAATTATAAAAATCTACTCAAGTAAAAGTAGCTCATAAATGTTATCAGTAAAAGTTAGAGTAACTTTCTTTTAACAGCGGGGGTGGGATGAGGCATTCTAGTGTAATCAAGCGGATACAAGTTTCGAACTTGTTGTTTTTAACTGAAGGAACACCTTTGCATAATAAAGCCGTTTCCCATCTTGTGCTTGAAAATCAAAATGGTTGCTTAAGTATGGTGTTCCGTCCCAGTCTAGGGTTGGGCTGTTCAGCAAAAGAATGGTTTGGGGTCCCATTTTAAACTGTATGGAAATAGCAGTATATGGCAGAAAGAACTAGAACTAGTCATTAGCTGATGAAATAGTGAGATTTGTATTGCTTTACAAAAATATACACAACACCAGGATTAGCTTCAGGGTGGAACCAGGGGGCTGTTCCATAAACCAAGATTAGAGTATAAGCCAGGCTTATTTCGGTTAGTCAGGCTTATTTTTGGTAGAGTCGGTTTCATAAATCAAACTTAAAGTTCAAACTCGGTTACCCCGGCAACTTATGCTGGCAAATTAATCTGGTCCGGGGCAGGCTAACTGTCTCGCTTATTTAAGCAGTGTCTCAAAGAATCTCCGACGTGTGGGAACATATTCCCTAAAGATCGTTCCGTCAGTTTAATTTCCGCGCTCTCCCTAATCGTGTCGTGTAATAAAAAATTAAGCCTATAAAAATCATGTCTCAGCATTTGAATTATCCCCAAAATAATTTAAATAAAATAGTAAGCATATTAAAGGTCAAACATGAAATGCAATGACTGAAAACAGAAATTAATAAATTCATAAATTCGTATGAACAGTTACACAAAAAAGCCTTATTACATTTACCATAATAATTTAAAAAACGAGATGTCCGCTTAATTGCCTAATGAAGGTCAGGCCTATTTAAGCAGTACTGAGTGAGACCAACACCTGCATGGGGATTCAGAACGAAAGAGAAACAGAGAAGCCCCAGTACGTAATTATGGCCTGTCCATTTATTGAAGACCCTGTGGATGAGGGTGCACGGATATTAGAAAGAGCTTTCAGACCACCAGCCCCAAGGGTCTTTAGGGACAGAGTAAACCCTCTTGCCTTCCCAGATGACTATCTGTGGAAGAGATACCGGTTCAGCAGACCCAGCATAGTCTACCTATGAGCTGTTGGAACCACACCTCAGCAAACCCACCTTCACCTTGAACTCTTGTCACACCTACAGCACATCTCACCACGTCTTAGCGCTCTCAGACATGTCCTGCAGCACTCTAACATAATTCTCTGCCACTCCAGCATAGTCTACCTATACAGTATGAGCTGTTGGAACCACACCTCAGCAAACCCACATGGCGAAGGCAATGCCTGACCACAGTGCAATCTGTCTTTATTGCACTGCGTTTCTTCGCCAGTGGGACATTCCTCTACAGTGTTGGTGATGCTGAGCATTTAAAGCAACCGTATGCCGTGAAATGAGGATTGTCTACCTTTCTCTGAGGCAATATTTAAATATTTATATCACCTTTCCTGGCCATCTACCAACACAGAGGATCAAGGAGAACTTTTATGCAATAGCAGGGCTGTGACCGTTAAAGTAGACTTAAAAATTTATATACCTGTATTAAGCTAAATTTGTTCCTCGGGTTTTCCTAATGTCTTGGGTGCTGTGGATGGCACCCACATCAAAATACAAGCCCCAGCTGGACCAACTGAGGCAGACTATGTGAACAGGAAATCTTTCCATAGCCTCAATGTACAGGTATGTTGATTGGCAATAACTCCATACATTGCCAGTGATTTAGCTCTGAATTTGACATTGCTCAATATATGAATTGATGAACAATCTTAAATTAATGCTCTGCCAGACAAAATATGCTATATCACTAAATCCACTCTGTTCAGATGATCTGAGACAGCAACTGCCTAATTACTAATGTTGAGGCAAAATGGACAGGCTCTGTCCATGACTCCAGGATCTTTCGAGCATCCTCACTGGCACAGAGAAGAAGGCAAGAGAACATTTCAAGCGAGGGTTTTTACTTCACAAGCATTTTTCATGGAATCTAGTGATCATAATTTTAAGATAAATAGTTGTAACAGTCAGTAGGCACACACAACTTTATAAGTTTTCATATATAATTCAAATTCAAATTTTATTGGTCACATACACAATCATACACAGAATAATATGCAGTGAAATGCTTTATACGACCGCCAGTGACCTTAAAAAAAGAAAATAAAAGCTTGTATGTAAAATAATCAATAAAAAGGAAATACTAAAGAAATTATTTTAACTAGTAAGATTAACTGTGCATAAGGGCATAATAAAATATTGCAGAAATATAGGATTAAAGTGTCAGTGGTTGTGCAAATATGCATGAAGGTGACGTGCAATTGTCCAGGGCCCGGTTTCTCGAAAGCTTCTTATCTCTAAGTAGTTCTTAAGTCGTACCTTAACCTCTCTCTTAACTTAATGGCGCATTTCCCGAAACGTTCTTACGCTAAGTATCTCTTAGCTACGTCAGACGTTCGTAAGGTTGGTCTGGACCAACCTTAACTCATACTTAGCGTAGTTTCAGCTCTAGACACTAGTCGCCGCCACTGAGCAGCAGTCTTTATAAATCAGCGGTGTATGTAAACACATTATGGCACGTTATCAAAGTCGTATTAATGATGGTATATACTGTAGACCTGTTTAAGAATGTTATTTTATTTGATATCAGAACTAATAGAGTGACTTTTAATTAGCCTATTTCATAATGTGACTAACGCATTAAAATTGCCAATCACTATTAATATTAAACAGGTGGCGAACAATTAGGCAGCGATACAGCGTGGTGTTGTGTTAAACTGAAGACGGCGCGGTCCGTGGAGCCGTGTGGGTCATGTACATGTTTCCTTTAGACAAAACTTCAGCCCTTTTCATATTTTCCCCGTGGTCGTTATTAAAAATATATATATAATTATAAGTTTTGCCTTCCAAGGCAACAGATTATGGAGCTTCTTGAGCTGCTCAGACCTGCGCGTGCCAGACCAACGCGTCGTACTTACTGTACTTACTGTACTGTACACTCCCCGTCCCGATGTCCAGCTGCTTTCTGTTTAAAATATGTTTCATTGATCATTAGCCATTATCCATGACTTTATGAGTTTTTCTTTTGACACGTTTTATTTTTATGAAATTTGATTTAGTTAAATGAGAAAATAACCTTGGGAGTTTCAAACCCCGCATCCATTCATGTTTCTGGGTGATTGTAATGTTTAATACCCCTACAGTATTCACTTATGCGGTGTGACTCGGTGTGAGATGCGGTGTGTTATACCCCTATCTCCTGCATGCACGGTCTCGCGCTGTGGCCGTAGGCTTGATCATGATTCACCCCGAGTTTTTGCGCTGTGGTTACGTTTCCATCTTTCCGCGTGAAAAATTCAACGTTTAATTTTTTGCTGGTCCTCGCGGTACCTTGCAGACTTTGTAGAACTTCGCGGAACGTTAAAGGAACGTCGTGGGCAAACGCGGCAGCTCACGGAGATGAGTCCGGCCACACAGGTGAGAGAGGGGTATTAGGCACCACACAGGTGAGAGAGGGGTATTAGACACCGTGATCCGCCTCGAGTGACCGGCGCCCGACGGTCCGCGAAGAACTACAAGGTCCGCGAGCTTCCACATGTTAAACATGTTTATTTTTTTTGCGTGGTAAGATGGAAACGTAATAACAGCACCAAAACTCGCGCCGAATCATAATGAACCGCACTTACGGCCCCGCGTGTGAGATAGAGGTATTAAACCTCCACCCTGTCATCTCATCGTATTCATTCCATAAGTGCGCTATACAACCCCAACAACTGACACTTCACATTGTTTCTGAAGCTGGTGAAGAGTGTTATCAGCTGTTTGTCCATCAACTATGATTGGATACCCGGTTCGTTTCACGGCCACATGTTACATGAAAATATTATATATTATTATTATATTAATTAATATTAATTTATATATTTGTCTATTATGGCATATTATTGATAAGTTAACCCATGTCGAAATAAACGCTATTAAAAGAATTTAGTGCAATGTTTAATTTGCATAGAAAGTGCCGTCTTTCTTAACACTGTCATGCAAAAGGAGTCAAAAATCGATTCCAGAGCCACCGATGTCCGCTAATTCAGGACCTTCACTGTAGACAGCGCCGCGTAACGTCGGACGTAAGAGGCAGCGACTTAAGAAGACTCCTAAGAGACAGTTCGAGAAATACACTTAGAAAAGTTATCACTTAACGTAAGATATATCTTAAGAGTCTTCTTAGCGCGCGAATAGTGTGCGTTATCGAGAAACCGGGCCCTGATGTATGAGTATTTAGTGCAAGTGTGTATGAATGTGTCCATGATTGTCCAGTCAGTGTTGTGAGATTAAAAGATGTTATTAGTCCTGTGTGGAGGTGTGATTGTGTGATTGAGAGACCTTATCGCCTGCGGGAAGAAGCTCCTCCTCAGTCTCTCTGTGTTGGCCTTTAGGGAGCGGAATCTCTTGCCAGACCAAAGAGAACAGTCCATTACTGGGGTGACTGAGGTCCTTCATGATCTTCCTGGCCTTAGTCCAGCACCGCTTGCTGTAGATGGAGTGTAGGTCAGGGAGCTCAGTGCGGATGATGCGCTCGGCTGATCGCACCACCCTCTGTAGAGCTCGTCTGTCCTGCATGGTGCTGTTCCCGAACCAGGTCGTGATGTTTCCCGTCAGGATGCTCTCTATGGTGCAGGAGTAGAAGTTCCTGAGCACCTTGGAGGGCAGTCTAAAGTCTCTCAAGCGTCTGAGGTGGTAGAGACGCTGCCGGGCTTTTTTCACCACGGTGCTGATGTGACAGGACCATGACAGGTCCTGCGTGATGTGAACACCGAGGTATCTGAAGCTGTCCACTCTCTCCACTGGGCTCCTGTTGATGACGGGGGTCTGGTAGTTCCTCTCCTGCTTTGTACTAAAGTCCACTATCAGCTCCCTTGTCTTACTGACGTTCAGGAGGAGATTGTTCCTCTGGCACCAGTTCTCCAGATTTCCAATCTCCTGTAGGTAGTCCGACTCATCATTGTTGGTGATCAGTCCGACCACGACGGTGTCGTCAGCAAACTTGATGATGGAGGTGGAGTTGGTAGTGGCCACGCAGTCGTGGGTGTACAAAAAGTACAGCAGGGGGCTCAGAACACAACCCTGGGGGGCTCCAGTGCTGAGTGAGTGTGGCTGAGACATGTCCGCCCATCCTTACTGCCTGTGGTCTGCCAGTCAGAAAATTGGAGATCCAGTGACATATAGATGAGCTCAGTCCCAGGTGCTCCAGCTTGGTGGTGAGTGTGGAGGGAATTATTGTGTTAAAAGCAGAGCTGTAGTCGATGAAGAGCATTTTAACATAATTCCCTTTCCTAGTGTCCAGGTGAGTGAGTGATGTGTGGAGGAGATGAGAGATTGCATCGTCTGTGGAGCAGTTCTGATGGTATGCAAACTGTAGTGGGTCCAGTGTGTCGGGTAGTGAAGAAATGATGAAGTCTCTGATAAGGCGTTCAAAGCACTTCATCACTACTGAGGTGAGGGCTACAGGGCGATAGTCATTGATGGAAGCAGGATCTGGTTTCTTTGGAACAGGAACAATGATGGACTCTTTGAAGCATGTGGGGATCACCGACTGAGATAAAGAGATGTTGAATATCTCAGTGAACACAGGTGCTAGCTGGTCTGCGCAGGCTCTGAGGATACGACCTGAGATGCCGTCTGGTCCTGCTGCTTTCCTGGTGTTCACTCTCTTGAAGGCTCTCCTCACGTCGTGCTCGGAGATGATGAGCGCGTTCCCGGTGCTGGCTGTGTCTTCCTGTCTGCAGCCGTTAGCGCCGCTAGCATTAGCGCCGCTAGCATTAGCATTGCTAGCGTCTTTAGCTGCAGCCTCGAAGCGAGCGTAAAATGTGTTCAGCTCGTCTGCCAGAGTCGCGTCCGCGTTCGTCATACCGGATGCTGGTGCTTTATAGTCCGTTATTGTTCTCAGTCCCTGCCACAGGCTCCTAGAGTCACTCTGTTGAAGCTGTGACTCTAGTTTTCTCCCGTAGCGCTGCTTCGCCTCTTTCACCGCCTTCCGGACGTTGTATGACGCAGCCTTGTACGGTTCCATGTCCCCCGACGCAAGTCCCGTGTTATAGGCAGCTGTGCGAGATCTCAGAGCGTCGCGGATGGTTTTATCCACCCACGGCTTCTGGTTGGGAAACGTTCTAATAGTCTTTTTCTCCACCGTATCGTCTGCCAGCTTTTCAATAAATCCCGCAACCGCTTCCGTAAACACGCTGACGTCATCATCGGACCTGTTTCTGAACATGTCCCAGTCTGCGTCATCGAGTGCGTCCTGTAACGCGGCCACCGATTGGTCCGTCCAGCACGCGACCTCCCTCTGAACCGGAACTTCCTGTTTCAGCCTTTGTTTATATTTTGGCATGAGGAAGATGGCGGCGTGGTCGGATTTACCAAACGCTGGACGAGATTGTGCCTTGTAACCGTCTTTGACCGTGGTATAACAGTGGTCCAGTGTCCTTTCGCCCCTGGTGGGGCAGGTGATGTGCTGATAAAAGTTCGGCGCTGCGCGTTTGAGGTTGGCACTATTAAAATCCCCCGCCACAATGAGCGCTGCGTCCCGGTGTTGTGTCTGGTGCTGTGTGAGCGCCTCATGCAGCTCGCATAAGGCCTTGTCTGTGTCTGCTTCTGGAGATGAAATGTAAACGGCGCTGATTATGACCGATGTGAACTCCCGTGGAAGATAAAATGGACGAAACATGATGGACAGTAGTTCCAGGTTTGGTGTGCAGGAGCGTGTAAGAGGAACAACGCTCGCGCTGTTGCACCAGCTGTTGTTCACCATTAAGCACACGCCGCCTCCCCTTGACTTCCCCGAGTCAAGCGCTCTAACCGCTACACAAAGCAGGCAATTAGAGGCAATGCACCCCAGTCACGTTAATAAGCCACTTGACTTCTTTGAAATAAAGCTCTAGATAAGTGACGAAGTAAGCCTGTTATAATAATAACTTGGTGTTATTTGATCTTATTGGTTTAGAAATTTATATTTAAATAAATAGTAAACTTGGCCGATTTCGTTATAATTTTGAGTGGGGCTTGAAAATTCTCTTGAAAAATATGGTCATTTATTTCAGTTAATAAATCTACTATAAATTTTTTTTACTCATTATTGTACAGTACACATCAATAGCTCTGGTTCAGATTTTTCATGTTTGTTGTGGAAATTACCATCACTGTTGTATTTACTGCGATGAATGAAAATGTCACTTTGCGCCACCTGGCGGCCATTTTACGAATGACTTTGAAATGCAACTGATTTATTTTGTCCGCTGTTGCCTTTAAACGGCGGTGAGCGCGACCGTAATAACCATTCCGATTGAGTAACCACTGTATGTAATTGATACCTTCTTTTGCAGGGGAGTTTAATGGAGTCCTGCTTGGGGACAGGGGTTATGCCTGCATGCTCAAAATGGACACTATTTCCTTTATTCACATTGTCCAGAACAGATGGCATTTCAGAACTAGAGATGGCCTAATTAGTAACTTTTAAAACATTAACATAACATCTTTTCATGTAAAATACACTTTCCCAATAAATAAAAATAACAAAACAATAATTTGAACAAGTTGGAATACTTTATTCAAGGTGCAAAAATGTGTCCGTGTATTAAATCACCATGCACAGCGTTTGCTCAGCAGTGGAGAAAAAAAACTGCCCGCGTTTTACCTGTCTGGCTCATTTCGGATCTATGTTTCGTTCATCCATTCATATGGGCTTTTAAAATATCGCGGGCGCGCACACAAAGTGAGACTATGCAAGCCTGCCTTAAATAAGACTCGATTAGTTACAGCTGAGCTCCGTTTGTGGAACGACATGAGGCTTAATTTGGAGATGCCGCTAATTTGAGTCTCACTTTTGCGCGGAAGTCTGGCTTTATTTACCTGTAGCTACTTTCATGGAACAGCCCCCAGGCCAAAATTATAAACCAAAGGGTATCTGTGTTTTAGTAGCTAGATTACCTACAAAAGACAAAACACAAACAAAATTACAGGTACCTTCCCTGACTCCCTAAACCAAAAACAGTGAATAAATTCCCTCTTTCCAAAATAAAAGGCAGCCACACCCCTACTATTGGTGATTGCATATATTTATAGATAATTTCACGGACTGTTTGTTCAAAGAGCCATGGGGAGGAAAAAGGGAAAACCAGAATACACAGTGCAATATCAAAACGCCAAAATCACAATCTAAAAATAATCTCTCTCCAACTTAACCAACACCTTGCCTACACACCACCTCTTTCCCCGAGTCTCTCTCCGGTTTATATATGGTTGTGCTGACTGATGACGTCACTCCCAGAGCAGAAGCGACCGTGTGGAAGGTCAGGTGGCTACCGCTGTAGGGACAGTCAGAAAACCTGGAGTGGAGTCTGGAGCAGCGCAAGAACGCGAGCGCAACAAAGACAAATACGAACACATAGAGCGAGCAACATCTTGCGGGTCATAAAAATGGCTTTGCAATGGTTTGCTTCATAAGAATCTGATGACGTGAATTTATCGCGTTTGTTCTCGCTGTCCATCAATCACTGCAATGGTTATCGAGGTGCAAATTTTTTTTTTTCCTCCCCTTGTGCGTTGCTTTTCGTTCTTTTGTTTTTTTACTTTTTTTTTTTTTTTTTTTTACTAATTGAATTGCAATACAAGTTACAATATTAACACATCATTAGTCCTGTCCTAGTCCACTTTAGTCCCCTCATCATATTATGTGTCCACTTAAAATACCATGTGTGAATCCATTATATTTCCATTTATTGTCTATTATACACTGCTCAAAAAATTTAAGAAACTCTTTCAATCGGAGTATAGCATCAAGTCAGTTAAACTTCTGGGATATTGATATTGTCAGCTAAGTAGCTGAGGTGGATTTTAATTAGGTTCAGCTGCTTTGGTGTTAATGAAATTAACTACAGGTGCACTAAAGGGGCAACCAGAAAATTAGTGGTGGCAAGATGAAGCTTCTTGAAGCCAGTTTACAGAAGGGTTAATTTCTCGAGGCTTCATATGCGCACACACAACCCCCTACTGGTCAAAGAATTTAAGATGAGCAGATGTGTTCGTAGTTATTTTACCAGTACCATGATCCTCTCAAAGCTGTCTTGCCCTAGGTTGGGCATGGGAATTATACATGATTTTCATTAAACTATACATTTTTCTATTGTGAAAACAAGATAATAGCCCATTTAAACCATCTGTTGTTTCCTCCTCCAATTAACATGCTTGTGTTTGTTTGTAAATAGTGTTTATAAGATTTTCGTGCCAGTTACACTTTGGTCAATGTTCCTATGTTATGTATAGAAATGTTATGTGTGCAGTTGCACACATACCAAAGTGACCCTACTCCATTGAGAGGGAGGGACAGTGATGTTTTCCAACTGAGAAAGTTACTAAGAAGATCAAAATAATAATAATAAGACATTATAGCTTAGTGGATGTGAGTCTGGCAGGATGTGATTAACTCTTAGTAAACTGAGGCAGTGTTACTGAGAAGAGAAAGGAAGAGAATGGCAGTACATGTTCTTATATATATTAATTTATTTATTTACCTCAGCTGTAAACAATAGAAGACTTGAAACGCGCTTTACTAAATAGTTCCTGGATTTACCCCCAAAATATGAATGGATTTACAGGTGGAGGCCACTGATTTTTTCCCACCTCATGTTTTCTGTCTTTCACTCATTTTGCATTTGGCTAGGGTCAGTGACACTAGCAACAGAATCAGAATTGGGTTTTATTCATCAAGTATCTTGTCACACACAAGACATTTGATTATGATCATGTGTGGCTCTTAAATTACAGATCAATACAAATCACTGTTAATTTGTTAAATACAAGAAGCTATACACAGTAAGTACACAACATTAATTAACTGTGCAAATTAAATGAAGTAGCTGAATAGTTTTTTTTTAGCAGAGAACACCAGAATTGGCAGGTCCAACACTGGTGCCCTGTACTGCTCATGTTCGTAAAGCAGGTCAGGCAGCTGGAGGTGTCTGAAATGATTATTACACAAATCAAGTGGCAGGAAATACAATTAAATTTTTTATTTGTATAGCACCTTTTTAACAATTGACATTGTTGCAAAGCAGCTTTACACAATCAAAATAATTTAAGTTTGTATGAAATGTGTATGAATCAAAATTATACGATTGTCCCTGATGAGCAAACCGAGGGCAACAGCGACAGTGGTGCAAAAAAAAAAAAAAAAAAAAACTCCCCGAGATGGCAGTAAGAAAAAACCTTGAGGAACCTGACTCAACAGGGAATCCATTCTCATTTGAGTGAAAATGTATAGCAGGGATTGATCTGCAGTCATACTCTGTGAGACTGTAAGTTCAGTATAACAGGAACTATCAAGCATCTGCAGTCATGGATCCTGAGGGAACAGCTGTCGGCATCAGCCAAGCCAGGACCATCTTCGTGGAAAAGTGGAACCATCACCACATGCATCCCAGGCAGACCACACGGGGCATCCATGGCCAACTAGAAGCGGGACACCAGGACTATTCAGACAGGTCCAGAGGGCAGAGGGGGTCTGGATCACTGGCAGTTCAGGAGCGACATGTATAGCTCAACAGGGAGAGGGAAAGAGAGAGGAGAAGAGAGAAGGAGAGATGGCAGTTAGATATGGTCACTGACACACAATGTATGAAGTGAATGTATATTTAGTGCAATCGGGGACTCCGGCAAGACTAACTATGACAGCATAACTAAAAGGGAGAGCCAGAAGGTACCACAAACATGAGGGCTCCCCGAGATGTAAAGCGACCAATCACTTCGTCAACAAACCTGAGTGATCAGTGAGAGTAGGGAAGACAGCATCTAAACATACCAGTTCACCATACTACTCTACATCCATGAGTCCCCCAGAACTGCTTCTTTACCTAAGGCAAATCTATTTACAAAAATGCTTGGCTAAATAAATAGGTTTTTAGCCTAGACTTAAACAGTGTCTTAAAGCGTCCTGAACATTAATTGGAAGACTATTCCACAACTTTGGGGCTAAGAAAAAGCTCTGCAACTGCTGTAGTTTTCATAATACGTGGTGCTATCAAGCAGCCTGCATCCTTTGATCCTTTGAAGTAGGCATGGTGAATTGAAAGACACTTGGATTACTGCAACGCAAAACCATTTATACCAGCTTTATACGTCAAAAATATTTTAAATTCGATGTGAAATTTCACAGGGAGCCAATGCAGTGTGGATAAGATAGGGGTGATGGGCTCGTATCTTCTGTTTCTAGTGAGGACTCTCGCTGCGGCATTCTGGACTAACTGAAGCTTGTTTATGCACCTACTTGAACAATCAGACAAAGACGTTACAATAGTCTAACTTAGAGGTTACAAAAGCATGAAATAGTTTTTCTGAATAGTTTAGTGACAATAAATACCTTATATTGGCAATATTTCTGAGGAGAAAGAATGCTATCCTGGTAATATTATCTACATGTGCAAATGAAAGGCTGGAATCTATAATCACACTGAAGTCTTTCACTGTTGAACTTAATGGAACAAAGGCCATTTATAGTTACAGTGCGATCAAAAACCATGCTTCTAGCTGCTTGTGGTCCTATGACTAGAACTTCTGTCTCACCAGGATTAAGCAGAAGAAAGTAAAGTAACATCCAGTCTCTTATGTCCTACACACATTGCTCAACTGTAGTAAGCTGGAGACGTATAACTGTGTCATCAGCATAATACCATGCTTATGAATTATGTTGCCCAGAGGAAGCATGTAAAGAGAAAAACAGTGGTGGGGCTAAAACTGAACACTGTGGAACACATAACTCCATTTGAGAACATGCAGAATAGTCACCATTTAAATCTACGAACTGATAACAATCAGTCAAACAGGATCTGGGCCAGGATACGGCCATTCCCTTAATTATTACTACATTTTCTAATCTGTGAAGGAGAATACTATGATCAATGGTGTCAAAAGCTGCACTGAGGACAAGTAACACAAGTATAGTGACGTAACCCTGATCAGAGGCTAATAGGAGGTCATTTACTACTTTAACAAGTGCTGTCTCTGTGCTGAGGCCTAAATCATAACTGATACCGTTCGTTTTTGCTATTCCTATATAGATACTGTATGAACATAGTTGCGGCACTACTACTTTTTCCAGAATCTTGGAGATAAAGGGTTGCTCAAAAGATCATCTTAGTCTGAAAGCCTTCATACTATCTTATCAGGTCAGGAGGGATGGACAGGTCCCTTCTAACAATACTACTCACAGCTTGTACATATCAGAGAAGACATCAGAGAAGCTCAGCCCCCCATTTTTATCTTTTGCACAGAATCGACTCCACAATCACAAAGGCCGGAATCACCCACAATAAACATAAAATCACATTAATTAAATAAATAAATTACATGAAAGATGCCATCTGAGCTGAAAAGCAATTGTGCTCCCACCAGGGACTTTCTAGCTGACCACAAGAACAAGAAGTGTTGGCACCTATTTAACCATAGTTAAAAGTTAATGGACCTCTGCTCCCCATGCTACTAGATACTGGATGTGCTGTCACACTAGCCTGCCCATCTGTGATTCCACCCAACGCTACACCATGCAATCCTATGCCAGTTACATGTGTACTGTACATGGTTATCGGCGAGAGGTTCCTGCAGCTCACATAGTAGTTGAGGATCACAGAGGTAAAAACAACTTAAAAGCTGGTATTATTTCTAAACTACCTATACCATTGCTTTTAAGTTGTGACGTGCCTGACTTACTACAGGCAAACATGAGTAAGCCTCAGAAAAAGCGCACTTGGACACAGATCAAAGTGACAAATTGCGGTGTCTACACAACTGTTGCAGACACCTGATGAGGACACTGATGCAGAAGCCGAAGATGAGGCTAATGATCCCTCTAATAATTTTCAAACACGAGTTACAAAGAGATGATTCCTGCTAGAACACTACTGGTAACAACAATACTACTCACAGCTTGTACACATCAGACATCAGTGAAGCTCAGCCCCCCAGTTTGCAATTTCTGCATCGCTGCCCAGAGTGCCAATGGATAGCCAATGGACAACAAAGCCGGCCCTGATGATTTATTTTTTTTTGCCAATTGTCAGCATGCTGCGCGAGCGGATAGGTATGAACATCCTTGGCCCACTTCCTAAATTGACAAAAGGCCATGAGTTCATCCTGGTCATCATTGATTGTGCGACGTGCTACCCCGAAGCAGCCCCCTGCGAAAAGCCTAAAAACATTGTGAGGGAACTAGTACAACTCTACAGTCACGTGGGACTGCCCAAAGTGAATTCGCCATTCATGTCAAAATTAACGTATTATGTATGTCGGCTGTAAGTGGTGGATAAAGGAGGCCATAGTTTGGAAAAACTAATGTCACGTGCTGTTCGTGGTACAAGAGATGCCCCATGCATCAACTGGCTTCTTCTCTTGCCTCTCTTTCGTCTGTTGAGCAGGGCTGCGAGCTGATCCAGCGAGGAGAAGAACTGTAACCCATACAGAACCAAGCGCTCAGTGAGCTTGGTTGAGCAGTTCAACGATGTGTTTTCCACAAAACCGATGATCACGCATCTTGTATGACATTTTATGCATGCAGAGGTCAAGCGCATGGTCCAGCATGGCAAATAAAGGAATCAACAAGGCCCTGGTCAAGCCCTATTGTGACGGTGCCCAAGCCTGGCTGTATGCCATTTGACACATACGTGCTTCTGCACATAGATGATCTTGTGGACCAACTGGGGAAAGCTTGGTTCATTGTCATGCTCGATCTTACCAAGGGTTATTGGCAGGTAGCCCTAACGCCAGAAGTCAAGGAGAAAAATGGATTTACAAAAGACCAGGGCCATTGGCACTAGCAGGTTCTCCCTTTCAGTCTCCATGGTTCCCCAGCTACTTTAGATAGACGTATGCATATTGTCCTGAGGAACCACAGTAAATATGCCATTGCATACTTGTACAATGTCGTCATTCATTCAAGTAGGAGGGAGAATCATTTACATCACTTAAAACAAGTGCTCGTGAGTTGCGGAAAACGGGATTAATGTCAAATCACATAATCCCCATAAGTGTGTCCTAGGGCTGACTGAGGCACAGTATTTCGGGTTTTGCACGTGGTCTACTAAAACCCCAGGAGAAGAAAAGGCAGTTCGCTCTACCTGCAGCTCTTATGTGTGTGTGGAAAGGGGGCAGAGCTCACTGATGCACATGGGCTGGAGTGCCAATTCAACTCACCATTCTCCTCTCACCAGCAGGATATAAAAAGGCCATGCCACACTCGACTGGTTAGTAGATCTTTACAAAAACAAAGCTTAAGTGTGTTCTCTCTGCCCACAGACTCCAAAAACTCCGACATGAAGGAAGGAAAGAAAGAAGCTGCCTGCCTCACACTCTTGTCTGTGCCCTGCTGTCTCTGCCTGCCATGCATCTCCAGGTTCCATGCTGATCACTTCACCTACTCAGCTCGGGCCGCTGTGACCCAGAGGACTCTACCAGCAATAAGCTACCTGCGCCATTCATCTAGGCACCACTGAAACCACTAGATTGCTTCAGAGCATAAACGTTTGCTTATGTTTAAAGCTGGTTGCTCAATGTTGTTTTAATAAAGACTGCTCGTGATTTTGGAATATGGTTCCCAGGATTTCTCTTCGCTTGTCAAACACGCTATACTTACCTTAAAATTTATTATTTTATTCATTTATTTATTACAAAATATAGAAAAACATCTTTAATCAAGTACTGAGTGATCGTTGTGAATACTTATGTAAGTAGGATATTTCCGGCTTAATATATAAATTAACAAAATAATGCCAACTGTAGTCTACAGGATGGGAGGGGAATAGATTTATTTGCAAAAGTATGCTCTACGATAGATGACGATATGTCACTTTCAGCTTGTTAGTATTAAACCTTTTCCAGTTAACCTATTACATCACAGATCAAACAAATTACGCTATCAGTCAAAAGTTTTTTTCGTTATTTCTATTGTTTTCCACATTGTACATTAACACTGAATACATACAAGCTATTAAAGAACATGCATAGAATTATGTAATAAACAAAAAGTAAACAAACACCCCAGTTTAACAATTAAACAACCCAGAATATTTTCTAGATTAATCAAAAAAGCTCAAATATGGATAGCTTTTTCATCAGAGTATGCCATGCCATCCCCTGACACAGCACAAGCAGCAGTTCAAAAAGATAAAATTGGAGCTATTCCCCACCCATATTTCCAAGCGGTTGTAGTTTGCTTGCTTAATATGCACCGAAGTTCGGATGGCAATGTTCAAACTTGTTCAAGTAAATAGAACAACTGCACCAGAGTTTGTTTTAATTAAACTCAACATAATGTGTGTGCTGCTCTGCGATGGATTGGCACGCTGTCCAGGGTGTACCCCGCCTTGTGCCCAGAGTCTCCTGGGATAGGCTCCAGGTCCCCGCAACCCTAAATACAGGATAAAGCGGTATAGAAGATGAATAAATGAATGAATAACGTGTGTGCACACCCTGAGAGGCAAAAAATGGGCTTTAATAAACTTTGGACTTTGGACTCATTGAATACTGAATAAATAGCTAAGGTTGCAATGATGGTTTGAGCTGATTTGTCAGTTAACTGTGAATGACAGTTGGCTGGTTGATCCAAATATCTGAAAATGTGGAGAGCACATGAATATTCAAACAATTCTGCCTTACAAAGGCCTACTTAAGACTACTTAAGGTTCTATACAGGCACAGAAGGAAAGGGATTCCACTTCATAATTTCTCGATTATGAGAAAAATCTAACTTTTTTATAATTTTTTAATTTATGTTTATTTCTACAGTCTACTCCATATCAGAATGGTGGGTTCAATGAAGTGCTAGAATGACATCCCTCTATCACTCTCTCACAATGTCTTTTCTTTAATTTTCTTTTTTTTTCCTCTTTCCCTCTGCCTCACCATAGCCCCCTGCCTGTATTCCTCCACATGGTGGCCATATGTGCTGTTTCACAGTAGCATTCAGACATGTCCCATCTCAGGGCCTGTCACTCTTCCCTGGACCATGCA
Source organism: Channallabes apus (assembly GCA_030522415.1). Classification (NCBI taxonomy): domain Eukaryota; kingdom Metazoa; phylum Chordata; class Actinopteri; order Siluriformes; family Clariidae; genus Channallabes; species Channallabes apus. Next base: position 30,003,605 of record CM060108.1, on the reverse strand, counting down.
TGTGTCAAAGACAGACAGATATATATATATATATATATATATATATATATATATACACACACACACACACATACACACAATCTATTCTGCCAAGGAGCAATTGGTGGCCAACCAACAGAACAGCCTGCAAGCAGCTGGCAAATTCTCTCCTACATGCATTTGGCATTCAGGTTCTTTCTAACTATTTGTACTATCTCAAAGTTTTCCATGAGTAAGTTTAAGTTTTAATATTTCAATAATAGCTTTGTTATTAGTATGCACTTGAGACAAAGATGTCTTTGTTGTGTCATTTTATTCTTTTTTTCTATGTTGTGTGTGTGTGTGTGTATATATATATATATATATATATATATATATATATATATATATATATATATATATATATATATACAGGTATATATAGGTAGTGGCTCTACCTCTATCTCTTTTATCTAACATTGGATCCCGCGGGCACCTTCTTGTTTCTTCCAACTGTCCAGAAAACATGCCAGTAGGTTCTGTATAAAATAAATTGCTTCAGGTATAGGTGACTGTGCAAACATGTGTGTATGGTGTACTGCAGGTTTCAGACATGCCATTAACTTCTATTTACTAAATGCACTTGGATACACATGGCTTAATATTGCCGAGAGGAAAGAAATGGTCAATCATTTAGCATTTCTAATTGCATATGCTAATCACTTGTGTGATGCTGACTCTCAAATGCATATATTCTGTATAAAGGTAAAAAGTACACCTTGTGAGTGGTCATGTGCATGCCACATAAACAGAACACTCGTGCAGGTTATTGTAGTACATTAGACTACATGTTGAGTAAGCAATTAATTGACTTGAGAATGAAAGATAAAGGGGTATAGGATGAGACAGATATGTTATACACTGTGAACTCCATTACCCCATAGATGTTCCAGGTAACAGCTCCTTATTTCCCACTGAAGGACGTCCTTAGTCTCTGGTCCCTCTGTAGCATCCTGCTGCAGTTGGGTGTTTCTTGTCTACAGGAAGGGACAGCTTGGAGCTCAGCACGTGGCCAATAATGTCTCTCCTCTCCTCTCAGCAGCACTTATTTGGCAAGTCACACGCACACGTTCTGTTCTCCACAGAGCAGCTACCTGATCATGAGCTGCTGGTCACGGCTGAGCTGAAGAGAACGCCACAGGCCCTCACCCCTTTTTAGCAGCCAGACAATCTGTCCCACACACAGAGGCACACGCATGCGAACACACACTGACATTTGAAAGATAATCCAAATCTTTTTATCACTGCTCATTCTGGCTGGGTATCAGTAAGCATTTCAGAGCTGCCTGACTCTCTGCCATGCTCAGTTTGAAGCTGAAAATAAGAGCATTACATAGTACACTATTAGTGGTTTAAAAAAAAAAAGGGTTCTCCAAGGAGAACGTCTTGCTGGATTCTTAAGTGTTCTTAGATTTCAAAATGATGTTTGCTTAGGGACATTGCGTACATTGTGTACAACTTTTAAGAGTTACCCCAGAGGAACACTCAAAGAACACACTGAGAGAAAAATGCTAACTGCACTCTATAGCAAAATTTTGTTGCTCAGAATGAGCTTCTTCTTGTCTTATGAGCTGTCTCATAACAAGCTCGACTTTGTCTCCTAAACCCCACTTAGGAGAAACAAAGAGACATAACTGAGACACATCCCGAGACCTTTGAGCACCATTTGAGAAATAACATACATGAGAAACAAAACTGCATTAGAAGGAGAAGCAAATGAGCCATATATAAGACCATAATGAGATTAAAATTAGGTATAAATGAGATGCTTGAAAGACAAATGAGAAACTTTATAGTTTTATTGAACATGTAAAAAATCCTCAATTAACAGCAGACGGTGTAATAAATTCACACAATATAACAGACACCAGCAAAATCTGGTAAATCAAGACACTAAACGTCACCCAACCTGACAAAGATATTAAGTGTCACACTGCTCAACTCAAAGTATAATTTATACAGAAGTTACACAAAAGCCACAGCATTGTGACAATCTTCCAGTGAAAATAATCAGTCAAAAAGGAGTTGAGAATTTTTTAAAGGAAAATTGGATGCTTGCTGTGTAAGGGCTACAAGAACGGACCAATGCCAGGAAAAGTTCTCTCTCACCTGCTACATCAGCCTTCTCTTGTGGTGGATGTCCAACAAGTTTGTCCAAAATCTTCAACTCCTGGAGTTGCTTAGTATCTAATGGAACAAAAGAATTTATTAAAACATTTGAGATTTACCTAAACACCATTCAGCAACTCCATTCCTAACTGTCTGAAGGTTGAGAGGTGGGCTTGAGCTTGCTCATGGGCTGGTGCTTACCTGACTGATGAGTGTCAGCAGGAGGACCTTTCCACCTTCTGACACTCAGGTTTCCAGGATGTCTGGCAGACATCTCATCCTGGATGGCAGCTCATCAGCTGAAGCTCAATCTGAGTAAAACCGAACTGTTGTTCATCCCTGGTGACTCATCCCCAGGTCAAGACATTGTGATGTCCCTGGACAACAACCAAATCACTCCTTCAGCCACCGCCTGCAATCTTGGGGTAACGGTGGACAATCATCTGTCATTTTCCCCACTCATCGCTAACCTTACTCGATCTTGTAGGTTTCTTCTTTACAATATCAGATGAATCCGCCCATTTCTTTCTTCACAGGCTACTCAGGTGCTTGTTCAGTGCCTTGTTATTTCAAGACTGGACGATGGCAAATCACTCCTGGCAGGCCTGCTTCTGTCCGTGATTCGTCCTCTGCAACTGATCCAGAATGCAGCAGCACGTCTCATTTTTAACCTTCCCAAGTTCTCCCACACCACCCCACTCCTCTGCTCCCTGCACTGGCTTCCTGTAGTTGCCCGCATCAAATTCAAAACGCTGATGCTTGCCTACAAAGCTAAAAATGGCCCAGCACTCACTTACCTCTCTGCCCTAATCAGAACCATGAACTTCACCACGTTCCCTCCGATCCTCCAACACTGCTCGCCTCGTCCCACCTTCTCTCAGGGATTGAGGGCGGCATTCATCTAGACCAGGGATACTCAAATATAAATTTGAAAGGTCCACTTACCAAATTTCTATTCAGTCCGAGGTCCGGAAAAATTACAGTCCAATTTCAAATAGAGAACTACAAAAAAAGTCAAACCCCAAATTTTCGAACAATACCCAAAAATGACATGGTAGTCCTTTTAGTGTGAAAGGTGACATCTTCTTTGTGCCACCAGTTGTTTGAACTTGGGTATAAATGGTGTGAGGACCAGGTGGAGGCACTAATGTAAATGTTCATTGGTGAGGGAGCTGTGAAATGTGTTTTTCACCATGCTCATAGTTGAAACGGCAGATTCACAACAGTACGTTGAGGAAAACATTGTGAGAATTTGAAGGGCCATTTTCTGCAGGACAGGAACACCTGTTGCAGTAACCATTTTTGTCCAGAAGTTGAGAAGGTGACCATTTTTGATTGCTAGATTAAGCACATTGGTTTTCTGCTTTTCCAGGGGAGCACGAATGCATATTTTTCTGTCCACTCATTCTTAAATTCGCTGTTTTCAAAGTCAACTTATATCAATGGGCAGCTTTGAGCACATCATTAGGATATTAAGGACATATTATAAAAAACAGAATGAGTAGCTCACGTCTTATATCTTCCATGAGTCGTTCATTCTTTTGAATCTACTGCACCGCATAGCGCCTATAGGAGTCACATGACAACCGAACGAACAACTCGGGATTGTTGAGAACCGTTCAATACATAGCCTACGGAGGTTTTGCGATGATTTGCGCATGCGTGCCCAGTAGAAAATGAACGAATCACTCTCGAAGACGGCCCGTTCTTCTGAGTCACGTTAAAGATTCGTTCAAAAAGAACGAATCGTTCATGAACGACCCATCACTAGAAGACTCAAAGATATTTCACGCGGAAACACAGTTGCGCACTTCATTGAGAACTCATTTGGATTATGATTAAATTAGCATTTTTGTGTTTGCCGTCGGTCCAGATGGAACCGTATTTGGATCGGAGTCCGTCTATTGAGTACCCCGGATCTAGACTCTTTTCTGTTCTGCCACCTAGGTGATGGAACGAACTTCCTCTAGATGTCCGTACAGCAGAGACTTTGATGATCTTTAAACTCAAGACGTATCTGTTTCTCCAGTACTTGGAATAATTTCCAGTTGTGTTTGACATGACTAATGGCACTTAGTTATTAACCTAGTTAACCCAGTGTAAGTACAGGTCCTTCTCAAAAAATTAGTATATTGTGATAAAGTTCATTATTTTCTGTAATGTACTGTAAACATTAGACTTTCATATATTTTAGATTCATTACACACAACTGAAGTAGTTCAAGCCTTTTATTGTTTTAATATTGATGATTGTGGCATGCAGCTCATGAAAACCTAAAATCTCAAAAAATTTGCATAGTTCATCCGACCAATAAAAGAAAAGTGTTTTTAATACAAAGAAAAAAGTCAACCTTCAAATAATTATGTTCAGTTATGCACTCAATTCTTGGTCGGGAATCCTTTTGCAGATTCTTTTGTCTTGTGTCGCTCAACTTTCTCTTCACAATATCCCACAGATTCTCTATGGGGTTCAGGTCAGGAGAGTTGGCAGGCTAATTGAGCACAGTAATACCATGGTCAGTAAACCATTTACCACTGGTTTTGGCACTGTGAGCAGGTGCCAGGTCGTGCTGAAAAATGAAATCTTCATCTCCATAAAGCTTTTCAGCAGATGGAAGCATGAAGTGCTCCTGGTAGCTAGCTGCATTGACCCTGCCCTTGATAAAACACAGTGGACCAACACCAGCAGCTGACATGGCACCCCAGACCATCACTGACTATGGGTACTTGACACTGGACTTCAGGCATTTTGGCATTTCCCTCTCCCCAGTCTTCCTCCAGACTCTGGCACCTTGATTTCCGAATGACATGCAAAATTTGCAACCTGTAGCCCATTTCCTGCACACGCCTGTACACGGTGGCTCTGGATGTTTCTACTCCAGACTCAGTCCACTGCTTCTGCAGGTCCCACAGGGTCTGGAATCGGTCCTTCTCCACAATCTTCCTCAGGGCCCGGTCACCTCTTCTCGTTGTGCAGCGTTTTCTGCCACACTTTTTCCTTCCCACAGACTTCCCACTGAGGTGCCTTGATACAGCACTCTGGGAACAGCCTATTCGTTCAGAAATTTCTTTGTGTCTTACCCTCTTGCTTGAGGGTGTCAATGATGGCCTTCTGGACAGCAGTCAGGTCGGCAGTCTTACCCATGATTGCGGTTTTGAGTAATGAACCAGGCTGGGAGTTTTTAAAAGCCTCAGGAATCTTTTGCAGGTGTTTAGAGTTAATTAGTTGATTCAGATGATTAGGTTAATAGCTCGTTTAGAGAACCTTTTCATGATATGCAAATTTTTTGAGATAGGGATTTTGGGTTTTCATGAGCTGTATGCCACAATCATCAATATTAAAACAATAAAAGGCTTGAACTACTTCAGTTATGTGTAATGAATCTAAAATATATGAAAGTCTAATGTTTATCAGTACATTTATCAGAACTTTATCACAATATGCTAATTTTTTGAGAAGGACCTGTATGTATCCAGTGATGTAAACTTTAAAGCATTTTTTGTAAGTTGCTCTGGATAACAGCGTCTGCAAAATGCCTAAATGTAATGTGGTGCTGATGGAGACTCCAGGACATTCTCCTGCAAGTTTTTTGTTGAGATTCTCTTTTTGTTGAGGTCTCCTGAGGTGGCATGCTTCTGAAAAGAACCCAGTTAAAGTAAAATTTATATAATTAACAAGATAACCTTCCCACAAACAAATATTGGTCTTTATCTATAGAATATAATTAACCAATGTCTCCAAAGTTACATGTTTTGGTATCTACTGTTAAACACTAAACACTCTGTTTTTCATTGGTTTTCAAAAACTGATCATGCAGTAACATTAATATACTATTTTAAACAAAAAGTTAAAAAGTAACTTAATATGTCAAACCACACTGGTTAACTTAGGGCATGCCCAATAATCATACTGTCACTTACCTTTAAAAAAAAACAAAAAACTTTCAACCACACAAGTGTTACCTAGATATGCTAATCCACATGCTAAACCACCCACGGTTTGAATTTCTATTGAACAAACAAGCTGTGTAAATTTCAGCTAAGTATACCATGGGGTTGTTTTTTTACCACAGACTCTGTGGTTTTAATTACATTTGGACTCCCTGTCAATAATAATTAATTTTATATTTGGCGCGAAAAAGTAAAGCCCACCATCACCGTCCACTGTCTTCTTGGTCTTCTTCTTCATTTTTATTTAGGCAACATAGGTGGTGCGCTACCGTCACCAAAAAGTCTGGATGAATGATGGATAAAGTGTTTTTCTGCTGACTTGACACAGAGGCCTGGCGATGCGCTGGACATTTCTCACAACCCACTGGCCACTTATACATTTGCAGGCTTGGAGCATGTGTGAGAGGAATTAGATAATTATGTCTATATTGTACATTATTGTATATTGTACAGTCTATATGTACATTAGGCTTAATTGGATTGGCCATGAAATTTTTTTTTAACATTTAGTCATAAATGTATAATCACAAATAGGTTTGGTCTAAAATGATAAGTGTATACAGAAATCACTGAACGCAAACATTATCTCATTGCTTCACTTCTCGATAAAATAAATTCTTCTGTATATTGTATTTTAGTTCTTTATTGGTAATGACATTTGTACAAAGTTTTCCATTTGCCAGTTTAATTTCAATAAATTCATTAAGGTGCACACATTTGTAAAAGGTTAGCCATGTTGATCAACTAGGGACCCCCGGATGTACTGTATAATAGTATAACTGTGGTGGTTAGATTTTTTTTAAATAAAGAAGTTAGATTTTGAAATAAAAAGTATCTATTACAAAGCAATTTTGTAATTGTCTTTAGCTATTACCAACCTATATATCTTAATTTCAGAGATCCAACCTACTTACCCTCCCTTCCATCTACCAGTACAATATGTGAAGAGTGAGATGAAGTATAAAATAAAGTACTAAACACTCTTTAGTGTAGATGGCACTGTTTGTTTGAGAACCCTAGCCCTTAAACCCCAAAGCATTTTTAGCCATACTTTGCATTATGTTTTAATAAATAGACTGTATATGAGTAAGGATTGTGCAATACAGAGTGACATTTTTTTCAGCAGAATATATTCTTCAATATAAAGAACTCAATTTTATTTCATTGGACCTTATATACACATGACTAAGCAAAAAATTGAAAAAGGATCATAACAGAACATATCGGAAGACCCAAATGCACAGTTTACAATTACTGTACCATATGTGTGGGGAAACAAAAAATATGTGAGTTGCACACGAGACAAATATGAACTATCTCTGTGATTTAGAGGTAACGAGCCATATTTGAGACACATTTGAGAAGATTGAGAAAACGGCTAAAATTTCATTCAAGTCTTAAAGACGGCTCATTTCTGCATATGTGAGTTGCACACAAGACAAATGTAAACTGTCTCTGAGATTTAAAGATAATGAGCCACATTTGAGACACCTTTGAGAAGATGCAGAAAACGCCTACATCTCATTCAAGTCTCAAAGACAACTCGTTACTGTCTAGGAAACAAAGAAGAGATTAACATGAGATCTCATCTTGGAGTTTCTTTGCTATGGGTTAGCTTACAGAGAGCAATGATTGGTTATGGATACCCTGACTGACAGGAGAGAGAGAGAGGTCTACTGTTTTTTTGTTTGTTGTTTTTCTCCTCTATTATTTTATGAAATTTATACCATAACTACTCTTCCATAATTCTTAAAATATGTCAAATTAATTCACTGACTAAATATTACAAATTTTGCTTTTATTAATTTTGTGTTACTATTACCGTGCAATATTTTAAATTTAATTAAAACAAATATAAACTACATGAACAATTTTACTCAGACTTATCATTAATCAATAAATGATATTCAGAACCCAAAAATACTATTCTGGCTACAATTTAATTTATTATGTCCCCTCTAACTAATCTCGACCTTCTCTTTTTTTCTCCATGGCTTATTCTCACTCCCACGTATTGCTCTGTGTAGCCAAACAAGCCATCTCACCACATGGATGGCTAACACATAGGGACATGGTCACCCACTATGGCTGACATTGAGGAAATCTCAGTCAAAAATTGTAGAATGTGATATTAGCTTGCTATTAGGAATGCAAAATTATTGAGTACGGAAAAGGTGAGTGAGCAAATAAGTTTATGTTTTGATGCCTTTAAATGTCAGTTGCATTAGTCAGGATGACTAAAACTGCTTGTGTTTATTCACTGAGCAGTTATTTACCAATTGATTGTGATGGTTCAAAAATTGGTCATTTCCACACTTTACAATTCTTGGCAAAATGTCAAAACAACAGTCCTGGTTATACCATTGTGGTAATTACTGTAGCATTTCACTGCATTCCCTACACAGTACTACCATAGAAGCAATTATTGCTCTTAAATCTGAGAAGCTCAAATTTACATCTGTAAGTTCATCCCTTCAACACACACACACACACAAAGTGTAGATGGGTTTTGAGTGAACAGCTGTTTAAATTAAATTCAAGAGAGTGAATCCGCAGTCCGTCTAGACAGCTATACTGAAGTGATGCATGTTGTGAAGTAGATTAGAATGAGAGAAGTGATATTAGAAGATGACTTTTTTATTAGTGCTTTTTATTACTCCCTTTTTTACAGCTGAAATTGAGAAGAAATATTGGACTGCCAGCATTTATTTACCTATTTGAGAGCTAATATTAATTCTAAATCTTTTATTCAGCTTGTTTCTCACCGATGTTCAATTTAATTTGAAAGCAGATACAGTTTTTTTTCTTTGACACAGAATAAGATTGACATGGTAGATTCAGGAGAGGATAAATACTGCACAAAAATGCTCCAGATTGATTTCTTTATCAAGAAATTGACGTTATTTTGTCATCACACCTGCCTCAGTATGTAAAAGAGGTTTTGTCTGTACAATGCTCAGAACCCACTTTTTGAATAATACTGTGTCTTTGTGTTTCATACATCGGAGGACCCAAAACCAGTTTTAAAATGTTACAAAATGTTACCAGTTACAAAAATTGTCTGTATGTCTGTTTGTCTGTATGTATGTATGTATGACCAGATTTGTCACAGCATAGTTGGACATTATTTAATGAAACTTTGCCAATCCTTCTGTATTTTCCTGAAGTTAAACCTGTGTCATAAATGAGCAGTTATGTGCCAGATATTAAGTGCAAGTTTTGACAATATATACTGTACATGCGTCAAGTTCTGGGTATGTCTTAAATCAACCAATAGATTATAAACCACAAGTTTTGGCAGTGTACTGCACATGCATCAAACTGTGGGCGCTTAATCTTAAATCAACCACTAGACAAAAGAAACTTTGACAAAAACAAATTCCTGAAGTTTAACCTGAAGTTTTTTTTAAAGCTTCTAATAAGCTACTTGATCAATGTAAACAAACACCTGCAAATGGATATTAATTAGAAAAAAAGGTTTATATTTTCCCTTGGATTAGTCAATAATTTTACAGCTACAATAACAGTGCTGAAGTGGGATAAGTGAATTTTAAAGCACTTTTAAGACAAAACTTAATCTTTATCTGATATACTTTTGTGATTTTTCATCTGTGATTCACTCTTCGATAATGGAACAGGGAGTGTATTTGGCTGATGACAAAAGAAGTACAACATACAGCAAACAAGACAGAAGATACTCAACCTTAAAAATACATTTCTTTGTATTAATTTAGGCAGAGAGTTCTGCCATACAGAAAGACAGGCAGATACAGTGGTGTGAAAAACTATTTGCCCCCCTCCTGATTTCTTATTCTTTTGCATGTTTGTCACACAAAATGTTTCTGATCATCAAACACATTTAACTATTAGTCAAAGATAACACAAGTAAACACAAAATGCAGTTTTTAAATGAGGGGTTTTATTATTTAGGGAGAAAAAAAAATCCATACCTACATGTCCCTGTGTGAAAAAGTAATTGCCCCCTGAACCTAATAACTGGTTGGGCCACCCTTAGCAGCAATAACTGCAATCAAGCGTTTGCGATAACTTGCAACGAGTCTTTTACAGCGCTCTGGAGGGATTTTGGCTCACTCATCTTTGCAGAATTGTTGTAATTCAGCTTTATTTGAGGGTATTCTAGCATGAACCACCTTTTTAAGGTCATGCCACAACATCTCAATAGGATTCAGGTCAGGACTTTGACTAGGCCACTCCAAAGTCTTCATTTTGTTTTTCTTCAGCCATTCAGAGGTAGATTTGCTGGTGTGTTTTGGGTCATTGTCCTGCTGCAGCACCCAAGATCGCTTCAGCTTGAGTTGACGAACAGATGGCCGGACATTCTCCTTCAGGATTTTTTGGTAGACAGTAGAATTCATGGTTCCATCTATCACAGCAAGCCTTCCAGGTCCTGAAGCAGCAAAACAACCCCAGACCATCACACTACCACCACCATATTTTACTGTTGGTATGATGTTCTTTTTCTGAAATGCTGTTACTTTTACGCCAGATGTAACGGGACACGCACCTTCCAAAAAGTTCAACTTTTGTCTCGTCCGTCCAGAACGTATTTTCTCAAAGGTCTTTTTGATTTTCTCAATCATTGAGATGTTTTTTTAGCAAAATTGAGACAAGCGTTAATGTTCTTTTTGCTTAAAAGTGGTTTGCGCCTTGGAAAACTGCCATGCAGGCCATTTTTGCCCAGTCTCTTCCTTATGGTGGAGTCGTGAGCACTGACCTTAATTGAGGCAAGTGAGGCCTGCAGTTCTTTAGATGTTGTCCTGGGGTCTTTTGTGGCCTCTCGGATGAGTTGTCTCTGCGCTCTTGGGGTAATTTTGGTCAGCCGGCCACTCCTGGGTAGGGTTGGGTATCGTTTTTTTTTTTTACAATACCGGTGCCAAATCGATACTTTGAAAACGGTACCGGTGCCAAAACGGTGCCTGAACCGATACTTTTAAGCCACAAAATTATAGTGGATGACTCAAGAATGAATTTTTATTGAACAAAAAATTTTTTGCTTAAAATTTGAACCATATATTAAAAGTTGAAAGTATATATGAATATGTAAGCTTCAAATTTTAGCAATTCTTTTGCAGAAATTTCACCATATTTGCCTTTTCTGGCAAAATATGACACCTTTCTTGACTTATTGCCCTGCACAGGACATGAATGCAAGATTTGCATTTTGCTATTAAAATTACATTATCCTACTACTAACCTGCGGAAAGGCTGCTGTTGGCATCATAATCGGTGACTCCTTTTTGCTACAGTTGGTATGACTGGGACTGAGGGTCGTCCACACTGATAGTGCCAGCTGTTGTCCACAAGCTGTTAAACACGGTGCCTCCCTCTGCTTTTAACTTTATTCCGTGTGCCCTCGAATGTTTCATTAGATTTGACGTGTTTCCGCCTTTACACGCAACTGCTGTAAAACATTCGCTGCACGTCGCGGTGTCGAAATCCATTCTTGTGAAATACAGCCACACTTTCGACCGTTTAGTTTTAAGCATTTTAACGAAAGTTGTTTAATTTAGCATGCTAAGCTATCGGTAGACGGCCTGCTGCCGTCAGAGCGAGTGTAACGTTAGTTGCTGCATTCACGCGCATGTCGGATGGGCTCTCATTTCCGGATGATTTGTGCTTTTAATTTTTTTATTTAATCTAAAAGACTATTAATCTACAAAAAATATATAAATCTAGAGAACAAATATTTCAATCGACAGTTCAGGCATTTAAGTGGCTCCGAAATGAGGCACCGAAATTCGTGTTCTGTTTCGGTCCGGTACATACCAGTTCTATAGGTACCGGTGCCGTATTGGCACCGGTTTTTGGTACCCAACCCTACTCCTGGGAAGGTTCACCACTGTTCCATGTTTTTGCCATTTGTGGATAATGGCTCTCACTGTGGTTCGCTGGAGTCCCAAAGCTTTAGAAATGGCTTTATAACCTTTACCAGACTGATAGATCTCAATTACTTTTGTTGTCATTTGTTCCTGAATTTCTTTGGATCTTGGCATGATGTCTAGCTTTTGAGGTGCTTTTGGTCTACTTCTCTGTGTCAGGTAGCTCCTATTTAAGTGATTTCTTGATTGAAACAGGTGTGGCAGTAATCAGGCCTGGGGGTGACTACAGAAATTGAACTCAGGTGTGATAAGCCACAGTTAAGTTATTTTTTAACAAGGGGGGCAATCACTTTTTCACACAGGGCCATGTAGATTTGGAGTTTTTCATTTAAAAACTGCATTTTGTGTTCAATTATGTTATCTTTGACTAATAGTTAACGGTTTTTGATGAGCAGAAACATTTAAGTGTGACAAACATGCAAAAGAATAAGAAATCAGGAAGGGGGCAAATAGTTTTCACACCACTGTATGTATGTGGGCTTCAACCTGAAATAATAATATCAATAATAACATCAAAGTTGATCAGCTTATTTTTTGCTTTAAGCTTTTAACTTTATCTGCAAACTCTTTAACCAGGTACTCACTAATAAAAATAAATAAATAAATAAATCTTCTCTCAACAGCAATGAAATTGATTGAGTTGTTCTTTTCACTATACAGTAGCAACCATAACACAACTGTGGATGGAAAGATGCGGTGTCAAAGATTTTTAAGCCATACTTTAACTCAGTGGTTCTCAAAGTGTGGTGCGCGCCCCACTAGTGGGGAATACAGACATGACAGGTGGGGCGCAATGAACGGGAGGAAATTAGTGGAAAATAATAGGAAAGTACCTATTCTAATTCATGCTTTTCTTTATTGATAATGAAGAGCGTACGCTCAAAACTAAACAATCACACATAAATAAATGGATCATTAATACAAGTAAATTTAAAATAACATCAGTTGTGGGCTGGGAGAAAAAGTGGAACCATAGTGGAACAATAATGGTTTAACGTCGGACAAACTTGAGCCGCGCTGCTCGAATCACAAACCTGCGCGACCCACTGGGCAGCGCTGCGCGACTCTGACAGAAATAGACCGCGCCGACCATCAAAATACATTTTACCCCGCTGGGATGCGCACGTACAATCCAGGCATGGCAAGGCGGAAACAATATTAAACAGTCCTGACATTTTAAATAAATTGTTTTTAAATAAAACAGTGAGTCGCGCAGGTTTGTGATTCGAGCGGCGCTGCGCGATCCACCGGGCTGCACAAATAAACCAGATCATCACTGCGCTATCCAGATAGTCGCGCTGCACTGTATTTGCGCAGATATTTGGTTCAATCGGGTGCCGCGGTTTCGTCCCACTTTTGATGTGTTTGGCTTCACATACACTTCGACAATGGAAGAAGACGCTGCAGCAGCAGTGAGTTTGCTTACATGTGACGAAACCAACAACGAGGAGATTGTAAAGAAAAGTGCTGCATTGTCTATGGTGTGGAATTGGTTTGGATATAAGAAAAGTGATACGAATGAGATTAACGTGATTTAAAAAGGTACGCAAGTGCACTGTTTTAACAAGTGGTGGAAACACATCAAACCTTTTCTATCATCTGAAATCCAAACATCCAAATGAATATGGCAATAACAGCAATTCACAGTTTAAATAAAATTACATAAAAAAATGAACTTATGTAAAACAATTTCTTTGTGTTTTCATTTTTATTTATGCATTTTCAGATACAAATAGCTATATTGTGATATATATCGTTATTGAGTTAGAAAATTACTTCTACCGTGATATTTTGGATTTTGGTTATATCACCCACCACTAATGAAGCCTATCTTGAGCTTGGATTCATGGTGGGGATGGTGGGGGCAGAGGAGAGACCCGTGTGTGTTTTGTGTCTTAAACTGCTGGCAGCAGACAGCATGAGACCCAACAAATTAGGAAGACACTTAGAGACAACACACTCCAGTCACGTTAATAAACCACTGGACGTCTTTGAAAGAAAGCTGGCAGAATACAGACAGCAGGATAATCGCATGGTAACATCTGAATCAGTGGACAGTAAAGCACAAATGGCTTCATTCATTAATAAACATGGGGTCAATTATGCAAAGATAAGTGACAACGTAAGCCTTGTATAACAATTGCACATGTATTTTATTATAACACCTGGACCACCACGGCCTCGGGGAGTGAGATCCAGTTCCCCGGATTACTGAGCCGGCGCTTTGTCTCCCCCTAGTGTGTCTACGTGCGTATGTCTTTCCCCTTGTCTAATTATTAAGATCACCTGTGCGTCCTTTTGTCTCTCTCTCTATTTATACCAGCCGACCCCGGAGTCCCATGTCTGTCCACCGTTGTGCAAACAAGCCTCGCAACCCGTTCGTTCGTCTATGTGTTTTGTGTTTCCCGTTCAGGACTGAAAAAGCCTGGAGCTCTCACGACTAAGGCCGGCGAAGGAAACCCGGCATTCTCTCATAGAAAAGGAGAAGGACTCCCTTTTGTGTTTGGACATTATTTGGTTAAGTTTACGTTGTATAATTTGGGAGTGAATTTTGAGTTTGGTTATCGAAAATAAAGGACTATTTGCTGTTCAAGACCTGCATTTGCGTCCATCATTAGCGTGAGACATGACAGATGGACAGACCTTCCCGGACGCAGCAGGTGTCCCCCTTCCGGAGGACGACCCCATGCTACAGTACGTGAAGATGCAACAACGGGAGATTGACAGCATGGCACGGGCGGTGAGCAACCTCGCCCACTGCGTGAAGGAACTCGCTCGACCAGACCAGCCCCCCGCCGGACCCTCGAGGCGCTCCGCCCCTTCACCACCTCGCGCCGCTCCTCCGGAGAGGTATGCCGGCGATCCCGAGGGATGTAGGCGTTTCGTCATGGCCTGTGAGCTGTATTTGACGGACTATCCTGACATGACGGACCAACAAAGGATTCGGTTCGTCATCCAACAGCTCACAGGACCAGCCATGGATTGGGCGGCGGCGGTCTGGAGCACAGGTGGGGAGCTCGCACGCTGTTACGACAGCTTTATCGGCGCGATGAAGGCTGTGTTCGATCATCCAGACCAGGGGCGCTCGGGAGAACAACGTCTCATGAGGTTGCGGCAAGGTAATCTGCCCGTCGCGGAATACGCCATCCGGTTCCGGGTAATGGCTGCGGAGAGTGGCTGGTGTGAGAAGAGTCTGCTCGCCAGGTTCAGGGACGGTCTTCAGCCCGAGGTTCAACTCGAGCTAGCGTGCCGGGATGCGGACCTCTCACTTAACCAAACCATCAACCTGGCGATCCAACTGGACCAGCACCTGCGCAGCCAGCGCTCCCGGCTAGGGGTTCGATCAGCCTCGACACGAACCAGCGAACCACCGCGACGACCTCCTCCCGTAGCGCCTGCAACGAACAGGCCGGAACCCATGGATGTGGGTGCGTCCCGGCTCTCCCCCGCCGAAAGGAGAAGGCGGTTGACATCAGGGCTGTGTTTTTACTGTGGGGGGTCTGACCATCGCATCCGAGACTGCCCGTTGCGCAAAGTAACACCTGCACACACACACACCCACACTTCCACGCATACACGCACACCCACACACCCAAGCATACCCACACACACACCCAGACACACACCCACACATACAGGCACACATACACGCTCACACACACACACACACACACACACACCACCCCGCACACATTACCCTTTTTGTGTGAAAGCCCAAATTAATTTCCATGGTCATGTTATGTCTGTGTTTCCCCTCATAGATTCCGGGGCGGCTGGGAACTTCATCTCTTCCACCCTCATTTCCTCGCTGCAAGCTCCCGTGTCGAAGCTTCCATATCCGATATCTATTAAAGCTCTAGATGGTCGAGATCTGGATCAATCGCCTATTAAAGTCATTACTGCGCCCATTCGGTTAACATTCCCCGGTCACACGGAGGAGCTGAAATTTTATGTGCTACCCCAGTCTGACCATTCCGTCGTACTAGGTCTCCCGTGGCTTAACACTCACAACCCTAATTTCGATTGGATCAATTCTCGCATCACTTCATGGTCTCCGCGATGCGCGAAATTCTGTACACCGCAGACATTGGCGGTCCAAACCACTACCATAGAAAGCCCGACAGCCCAAGTAATCACTAACGTACCATCAGAGTATCTGCGTTTTAAGGATGTGTTTAGTGTTAGGGCAGCTGCACGACTACCCCCTCGCCGCCCGTGGGACTGCGCGATTGAGTTGTTGCCGGGGAAGACACCTCCTTGCTCGCGTGTTTATCCATTGTCAGTGGCAGAAACCAGGGCAATGGAGGAATACGTGAGTGAGGCACTTCAGCAGGGGCTCATCAGCAGGTCCACGTCCCCCGCCTCGGCAGGTTTTTTTTTCATAGAGAAAAAAGGGGGGGGCTTACGCCCCTACATTGATTATAGAGGGCTGAATGCAGTAACAGTAAAATATAAGCACCCGCTGCCCCTGGTTCCGGCCGCTATCGACCAACTCCGAGGTGCTTCCATCTTCACGAAACTCGACCTCCACAGCGCATATAACCTCGTTCGTGTGCGTAAGGGCGATGAATGGAAGACGGCGTTTAGCACTACATCTGGGCATTATCAATACAACGTAATGGCATATGGACTGGTAAACGCACCTGCGGTGTTTCAGGGGTTCATGAATGACGTGTTTCGGGATATGTTTAACCGTTTTATTATAATATACCTGGATGATATCCTGATATATTCACGGTCATATTCGGAACACGTTCTTCATGTAACTGCCGTCCTTCGTCGCCTGCGCAAACACGGGCTCTATGCGAAGGCGGAGAAATGCACCTTTCATCAGAAGGAGGTGGCATTTCTCGGCTATCACATAGGGCCACGGGGGGTCGAGATGGAATCGACCAAGGTCGCGGCGGTACAACAATGGCCGGAACCGAAGTCAGTTAAGGAGCTACAAAGATTCCTGGGGTTTGCCAATTTTTATAGGCGGTTTATTCGGGGCTACAGTATGGTGGCAGCGCCCCTCACTTCACTGTTAAAAGGGAAACCGAAACGCCTTTGCGAGTTCCCAGTGGAAGCGCGAAGCGCGTTTCAACGCCTAAAAACAGCTTTTACTACCGCACCTGTGTTAAAACTACCGAACCCGGAAAAGCCCTTCATAGTCGAGGTCGATGCATCAGAAGTAGGCATAGGGGCAGTCCTGTCACAACGCCACGGCCACCCTGAGAAACTTTATCCCTGCGCTTTTTTTTCTAGGAAACTAACACCTGCCGAGCGGAATTATGATATCGGTAATAGAGAGCTGCTGGCAGTAAAAGCGGCGTTAGAGGAGTGGAGACACTGGCTAGAGGGAGCGACACACCCATTTACGGTGCTCACTGATCATCGAAATTTAGAGTACCTCCAACAAGCAAAAAGGTTAAACTCACGTCAAGCCCGCTGGGCGCTCTTCTTCACGCGTTTCCAATTCACTATTACATATCGCCCCGGCTCGAAAAATCTAAAAGCGGACGCGCTTTCCCGCTATTATCCGTCGCCGGAGCCCATTACCACTCCGGAGCCTATCCTGCCATCATCACTCGTGGTGGCACCGATCGCGTGGGATATCGAGTCGGAGATAGCTCAGTGGGCACGGTCCAACCCCGTGCCTAGGGGCTGCCCTCCGAATCGAACCTACGTGCCGGAGCCACTACGCGAACGAGTGACGATCGCGGCTCATACGAGCCTTGCATCAGGTCACCCCGGCGTCTCACGCACACAGCATGTACTAGAACCAAAGTTCTGGTGGCCAAAACTGCGGGAAACCGTGAAGAGAGTAGTTCTATCTTGTGCAGTATGTGCGACCACAAAAACCCCACGTACTCTTCCTGTTGGAAAATTAAATCCCTTACCAATACCAAACAGACCGTGGTCCCACCTCGCCGTGGACTTTGTCACAGATCTGCCGGTATCTAAAGGGTACACCACAATACTAGTAGTAGTGGACAGGTTTTCTAAGGGATGCAAGTTCATCCCGTTTCGCTCCCTCCCGTCAGCCCTCCAGGTGGCAGAAACCCTATT
The DNA here is from genome assembly GCA_030522415.1 of Channallabes apus. NCBI lineage: Eukaryota > Metazoa > Chordata > Actinopteri > Siluriformes > Clariidae > Channallabes > Channallabes apus. The sequence goes on along the minus strand of CM060108.1, from coordinate 29,985,577 downwards.
CACTTCAGTGTTTCGCTGCTACGGCATACCGGAAGATATTGTTTCCGATCGTGGTCCCCAATTCATCGCCAGGGTCTGGAAAGCATTTTTTCAGAAATTGGGGACCACTGTTAGCCTAACGTCGGGCTATCACCCCGAATCTAATGGGCAGGCAGAGCGGGCTGTCCAAGAACTCGGGAGATATCTTCGGGCATACTGTAGCAGCCGACAACACGAATGGGCAGACTGTTTAACCTGGGCGGAATACGCACAAAACTCTCTGCGCCACTCCTCTACCGGCCTAACGCCGTTCCAGTGTGTACTTGGGTATCAACCGCCGCTATGTCCTTGGGATGCCACGCCCACCGACGTTCCCATGGTGGATCAGTGGTTTAAAAAAGCGGAGAAAGTATGGGAGGACGAACACGCTAAGATCTCCCAAGCAGTGCAGCGCTTTAAAAAACATGCCGATAGGTGGCGAAGGGAGAGTTGTCCGCTCCAGGTAGGCGATCGGGTATGGCTCTCAACACGGGACCTTCACCTCAATCTCCCATGCAGAAAACTTTCCCCCAGGTTCATAGGTCCTTTTCCCATCACAGCACAAGTAAACCCAGTATCATTTAAACTCAAACTCCCATCACACCTACGTATTCACCCTGTCTTCCATGTCTCTCTTCTCAGGCCGGTAGTTCGGGGACCACTGGATGAAGGAACAGCGGAACCGTCGCAACCCGGGGCTGTGGAAATAGAGGGCACCCCGGCGTTCCGGGTCAAAGAACTGCTGGACTCCCGGAGGAGAGCGGGGGCTCTGCAGTACCTGGTCGAGTGGGAGGGCTACGGCCCGGAGGAACGGAGCTGGGTCCCGGCACGAGACATTCTGAGTCCAGAACTCATCGCAGAATTTCACCGAGCTCGGCCGGATCGCCCGGCTCCCCGTCCTCCGGGTCGCCCCGCCCTCCGGCAAACCCGTCACTCGGGTGGGTCCTCGCTCCCTCCGGCAAGACGTAGGGGACGCCCTCGCCTTCCTTCAGAAGCCGGTTCTGGAGGGGGGGTACTATAACACCTGGACCACCACGGCCTCGGGGAGTGAGATCCAGTTCCCCGGATTACTGAGCCGGCGCTTTGTCTCCCCCTAGTGTGTCTACGTGCGTATGTCTTTCCCCTTGTCTAATTATTAAGATCACCTGTGCGTCCTTTTGTCTCTCTCTCTATTTATACCAGCCGACCCCGGAGTCCCATGTCTGTCCACCGTTGTGCAAACAAGCCTCGCAACCCGTTCGTTCGTCTATGTGTTTTGTGTTTCCCGTTCAGGACTGAAAAAGCCTGGAGCTCTCACGACTAAGGCCGGCGAAGGAAACCCGGCATTCTCTCATAGAAAAGGAGAAGGACTCCCTTTTGTGTTTGGACATTATTTGGTTAAGTTTACGTTGTATAATTTGGGAGTGAATTTTGAGTTTGGTTATCGAAAATAAAGGACTATTTGCTGTTCAAGACCTGCATTTGCGTCCATCATTAGCGTGAGACATGACATTTATCTGTTTTTAACTTGGTGGTGTTTGATCGTATTGGTTTAGGAATTGATATTTCAATAAACCGTAAACTTGGCTGATTTCGTTATTATTTTGTTGACAAGTGGGGCTTGAAAATTCGCTCACCCCCTTAAGTGGGGAATGACAGAAAAAGTTTGAGAACCACTGCTTTAACTGATGTTTTCATGACATTGCTGCTTCTCTGTTCTTGGTCATAGGAAGATGTGCATATTTTCTGGGGGAAAAAATCCATCAGGCTAACTAAAGAAGATAATATTATATTTCCTGACTGACAGAAATATATTATATTTATATACCTGCTACTGGCACACAACATTTAACACTATAATGAAAAAATCCAGATAAAATCCACCTTAGGAATATTCACCGCCATGCTCGTTTTTAATACTTGCATATTAATCTTTAGTGTTTACTTTCCCCAATTAATTTCTAAATTTACCTCTTGGTTTGAATTTCTTCCTCTGCCCAAATGGTTAATTTCCAATACTACAGTTCAGCTGACTGCTAATAGTAAGAATTAACCCTTTCTACCAATGATGTACATGATGCAGCAGTGCTTTAGTCCTTTAGCCTACCAGTGCTCTCATCTCCACATTTGCCCACACTTTGCTCACAAAGATCGGCTTCCAAGCTTGAATATTTTTGCCAAAACTGCCATCAACATTATTGTAATTGTCACCTTGTAGATCACTAACTAGCTAAACCAAGTGTCTGCCATAACAAGGTGTTATGTTTAGCTATATTGCATGATAGGTGATTATGATTGCATGATTACTCATATTCTAAAGTACATTAATTACTTAATTAAATTTACATTAATTACTTAAATCAGTTACTTAGGCAGCAAGTGTTGGACTGCTATGGATTTTGTTATGCACTGTTTATGTCACAGTGATTGCAGATTCATTCATTCATTCATCTTCTATACCGCTTTATCCTGTATTTAGGGTCGCGGGGACCTGGAGCCTATCCCAGGAGACTCTGGGCTCGAAGCAGGGTACACCCTGGACAGCGTGCCAATCCATTGCAGAGCACGCACACTGATTCACACACTATGGTCAATTTGGGAAGCCAATTAGCCTAATCTGCATGTCTTTGGACTGTGTACCCGAAGGAAACCCACCAAGCACGAGGAGACCATCAAAACTCCATGCACACAGAGACGGGAATCGAACCAGGACCCTGGAGGTGCAAGGCGACAGTGCTAACCACTACACCACCGTGCCGCCTCATCTGATTTCAGATTGTTGCTGTATAATCAGACTTTGTTTGACAATATATCCTGACAGGTTTTGGACATTTTGAGTTAACTCTAACTGATTTTTCTGTGAATTGTAGTTTATGCAGTTCACGTCAGCTTTACTGTGTTTCTGATGAAATTAATGCATTAGCAAAGAGTAACACTAAGTTACAAGATTCCGTTTACAGATCTCAATGACAGAGAACAAATCTAGGAGAGGAGAGAGGGAGAATAAGATGGATGTAGACAATGTGCACGAACCACAGCCTAGCTCGCCAGCCCACTAAAATGACAGTCCAAATCTGACAGCGAGAATTATAGTGGGCCTCCAGTAGGAAGGCTTCTTACATGGCAAGCCTCTGGTGCAATACATAGAGCTATGTTATAATTAACTCTACTGCCAAGAGATATATCATCAGCCATCTTTAGGACAGCGGAAGTGTGTTAGCTGAAAATAAAAAATAAAAATCATAGTTGTGCATTGTTTGGAGCATAATCAGGTCATCACTGTGGCAACTTGGATTACAGTTATTTCCAAGGTGCTGGTTAGTGTGCAAGATGACAAGATCATATTGTGTGTCATCTTTTTGTTGGTTTTATTTGCTGATTATTTTGTGGACAGGCATTTTGCATCAGGCATAGCAGACGGCAAGCAATTAGGCCCAGATTGAAAGTGAATGGCAGGAGCCATTCTGCAACTGCCAAATAGTTAAATAACAACAATTATGGGCTTTTGAAAAACAGAGTGATGTACACAAAGATGATAGCCGTTTGAATGTGCTGCCAGTCTGCCCTAGATCTATGTCTGAGATCAGAGCAATGAACTTACATTATAATGGATTAAAATTTTTATTTATTTTATTTATTTATTTATTTTTATTTATTTATTTTTTTACAATTTGTTACACTAGTTCTACCAAACACCTCACTGTTACAGAAGTTTTAATTTCTATAGACTTTTTTTGGTTTAATATAATTCAGTGTTTGATATTTTTTTCTAACATCACTGAGCAAAGAATGTACAGTAAACTAATGATTTTATAAAGATTAAACAATACAGTTACTACAGCAGAAATAATAATAATAAAAAAGTAATGCTACTAATGCTACACTAAAGAATGCGAAAGGTCCAGTGTTTGGTTTTTGCTCTGTGTAAAATAATATTTGTAAATAAAAGAAAGTCTACACATGCATACTGCCTCCACATCCATACAGAAGGATGCAACAGATAGAAGAAGGGTACACCAGGAATTTAGTGGTGGCCCCATATAGCAATATCAAATTTCCATTTAGCAGATCCCAAGCCAGGTGAGCAGGAGTGGATTTGTTTCATGCTATCCCTACCTACAAACACAGTACATTTATGACCACAGCTTCTCATTGTGCGCTAACATCAAAGCTGGGGAAATATAGCAGTGTTCATCTAACTTTGTTTGTATTACCACTCAAGGGATATGTGCACCCATCTCATGGTTGTCAAATTGCACTAGGTGGTGCACCATGCACCATATAACATATATGTTCCAATGAAAGTATGATACCACAGACAAAGGGCTCCATGCAACACTGACAGCAACGCTCTCTTGGACCACACTGTGTATATCAAATTGGCATTCTTCACAGCCCAGTACCTTAAAAAGGTCCCTACCTGAACTATGCATTGCTCAGTTAAAGCCATATCCTGGTTTGCCTGGGCTATGCGCTGCTCTGCCTTAGCCATGCCCTGTTTTATTTACAGGTATGTATTTCTGAGGACACCATACCTAGCTTTTCCTAGTCAGTCTCTTGCTAGAGGCCCATGAGGTTGCTTTTCCTGTCCTGAGCTCAAGTCCAGTCCTGGTCAAACCCTCGCCAAAGGTCAATGAACCACAAGCTAGTGAAGGCCCCGTCTGATGTCCATGCCAAGACAGAGGGCCAAACACCAACCCAGCACTCACGCCAATTTCCTGCCTGGCATGCATGTCCAGTTCTAGCATGTCAGACAACAACCTGGCACCTATACTAGGTTCCAGCCCAGTCACCATATGAAGTTCTGGCCCAGCTCCTTTGCTAGCACCTATGAAGATTCAATCCCAGGCCCTATGTCAAACTCTGTTACAATCCCAAAGCCAAACTCAGCTACGATGCTCAGTTGAACTCTGCATCACAATATCACTCTTCAGCATCAGAAAAACTTACTCTGGATGGTGGAGTTTCTGTCCTGGCCCATCCCTCTGGGCACTGTGTCTAATTTCAGTTTTGGCACTTTTATTTTGACCATTTTACTGCTTTCCTGCATTATTTGTCTCGGATCTGTTTTCTTCTTGATTCTGTGAAGCTGTTTCTTAATTATTAAGTTGTATCCATATTTAAATCATAGTACATTTCACGGCCAATAAATAAATAAATAATAATAATAATAATAATAATAATGAGCCTTCCATTGGAAAATTCCTGAAGTGATTCGTATGTTTCAGCCTGCAACAAGCTATTTAACCATAACTGATGCAGTGAGTAGCTTTACATTTCTTAAACAATCATGTAGAACAGTAGAATTCATGGGTATGTTTAATAATGAAAGTAAGAGCATTTATGCTCACACACAATGATAAAAGAACTCAAGGGATTAAGACTAAACAGCTGTGTAAACCTAAGAAAATACTAACCAGTGAGGCTAACTGGAAAAAAGGTCTCAATATACTGGGAAGCGTAAATAATTAACATTAATGACCATATGACTTATAGTCATTCATGTCAATACTGTATGCTGTATTTATTTTGATCCTGCATCACCATTTAGTTTTAGCATATGTATCCCTCCTTTTTAATGCTAAGCTAATTCAGTTTTCTGTTTACTTTTTGCTCTAGTTCCAGTGTTTGTGTTTCGGTTTATGTAAATAATGTTTGTAAATAGAGGGTGTCAACTTGCATTCTGAATCTAGATTCCTCCCAAAGACAAAAAGGAGCCTTTTTAACCATTAAGAGACAGCCCCTCACAGAGAAAGTCTATTTACATGTAAATATTTTGCAAGTTCCAGAATTTCCTTGGACGACATAAATATGCAGCTACCCATACAAAAACAAAGCAAAAAAAAAGGTGGGGAAGAGGTTTGTGGTTGGAAGAAGGAAGACTCCCCTTCCATAACAACACTGGGTAATTCTCCTTCAGCGGTTTTCTCCCTTTTTTTGTTTCTTGGCCTCTGGGTCATACAGTACATGGCAGCCGATTTCACAAAAAATCTATCCGGAGACATTTGTTTTTACTGTGCTGCACAAAAAAAAAGACACTGTGTCCTCATTCATAGGGTGTAGCACTCTTTGTTCGAATGATACTTCTTGGCAAAGGCTTGGATGTCACTCCACTTTGCACAAAATATATTTTATCATGTGTGTGATATACAACAACAGACTGAGCAAAACTGATGCTGGGTGACGCATTCATGCCTTTGTTCAACTAATAATGCCAGCTTGTGATAGCGGATCCTCTGGGGAGGAGTTTGCCCCCCTCCTGATTTCTTATTCTTTTGCATGTTTGTCACACAAAATGTTTCTGATCATCAAACACATTTAACTATTAGTCAAAGATAACACAAGTAAACACAAAATGCAGTTTTTAAATGAGGGGTTTTATTATTTAGGGAGAAAAAAATCCAAACCTACATGGCCTTGTGTGAAAAATTAATTGCCCCCTGAACCTAATAACTGGTTGGGCCACCCTTAGCATCAATAACTGCAATCAAGCGTTTGCGATAACTTGCAACGAGTCTTTTACAGCGCTCTGGAGGAATTTTGGCCCACTCATCTTTGCAGAATTATTGTAATTCAGCTTTATTTGAGGGGTTTCTAGCATGAACCGTCTTTTTAAGGTCATGCCACAACATCTCAATATGATTCAGGTCAGGACTTTGACTAGGCCACTCCAAAGTCTTCATTTTGTTTTTCTTCAGCCATTCAGAGGTGGATTTGCTGGTGTGTTTTGGGTCATTGTCCTGCTGCAGCACCCAAGATCACTTCAGCTTGAGTTGCCGAAGAGATGGCCGGACATTCTCCTTCAGGATTTTTTGGTAGACAGTAGAATTCATGGTTCCATCTATCACAGCAAGCCTTCCAGGTCCTGAAGCAGCAAAACAACCCCAGACCATCACACTACCACCACCATATTTTACTGTTGGTATGATGTTCTTTTTCTGAAATGCTGTGTTACTTTTACGCCAGATGTAACGGGACACGCACCTTCCAAAAAGTTCAACTTTTGTCTCATCGGTCCACAAGGTATTTTCCCAAAAGTCTTGGCAATCATTGAGATGTTTTTTAGCAAAATTGAGACGAGCCTTAATGTTCTTTTTGCTTAAAAGTGGTTTGCGCCTTGTAAATCTGCCATGGAGGCCGTTTTTGCCCAGTCTCTTTCTTATGGTGGAGTCGTGAACACTGACCTTAATTGAGGCAAGTGAGGCCTGCAGTTCTTTAGATGTTGTCCTGGGGTCTTTTGTGGCCTCTTGGATGAGTTGTCTCTGCGCTCTTGGGGTAATTTTGGTCGGCCGGCCACTCCTGGGAAGGTTCACCACTGTTCTATGTTTTTGCCATTTGTGGATAATGGCTCTCACTGTGGTTCGCTGGAGTCCCAAAGCTTTAGAAATGGCTTTATAACCTTTACCAGACTGATAGATCTCAATTACTTTTGTTCTCATTTGTTCCTGAATTTCTTTGGATCTTGGCATGATGTCTAGCTTTTGAGGTGCTTTTGGTCTACTTCTCTGTGTCAGGTAGCTCCTATTTAAGTGATTTCTTATAACTGTGATAAACCACAGTTAAGTTATTTTTTAACAAGGGGGGCAATCACTTTTTCACACAGGACCATGTAGATTTGGAGTTTTTTTTCTCCATTAATAACGTAAACCTTCATTTAAAAACTGCATTTTGTGTTCAATTATGTTATCTTTGACTAATAGTTAACGGTTTTTGATTAGCAGAAACATTTAAGTGTGACAAACATGCAAAAGAATAAGAAATCAAGAAGGGGGCAAATAGTTTTTCACACCACTGTATATAAAAATCTGTTAAATAGCATATAATATGCTATTTAACAGAACATCATTTTATTTCTTCTCAGGATAAATACAATTTTACAAAGAATCCCTTTGTGGGCATGTTATTTCACAGGTTTTGAGGCATATATTTTCATTCACAAATACTTGTGTTCTCCCGAACTTCCATATCTAGACTGACTTTTTACAGTGACATAGTCATGCAACTACGTGTAACAATGGAATGACATCACAAACAATATGATTGTCATAAATGGATGCTTAACTAATAAACTTGGTGCTTAGTGCACAACCAACAAAATACTATAAAATAAATAAAATAAACACAACAACAAATTCATAAGGCACAATATGGCTCTTACATTCCAGCCCCTAATTGACAGACAGGGATTTTTTTTGTAATAAAAATTTTTTTTGATAAAGCCATGAAATTAAACCTTCTTAACGTTTTAAAAACCTTTTTAAATCTTCTGTATAAAGTGTATAGTATTTGTCTCAAAGTGTTTGTTTGCGTGCCAAACAAACAGTCATACCTAATTATAATATATTTAACAGTCCATTTCACATATGAGTCACAGCTTGTCAATGGGTCTTTCAAGAGTATTGGTCTTAGTTTTAACCAACACACGTCTCATAAGTCCTTTTTTGTCAGGGAACACTTTCATGATTCGTCCGATGACCCATGAATTTCTTGGAGAAGACTCATCAATTATTAGAACTACATCTCCAATCGAAAGGTTTTTTTCTCACTTGAAACCATTTTTGACGTTCCTGAAGCAAGGGCAGGTCTTCACGCACCCATCGCTTCCAAAATAGATCAGCAAGATACTGAATTTGCTTCCTCTTGCGACGTGCGTGAATGTACTCTTTTTGAAAAGTCCAGGAGGCAAGTTTTGCTGTTTTTTCGTCCGTAACAGTGGTAAGGGGTCGGTCATTCATTATAGCTTCCACTTCACACAGAAATGTATGCAAGCTCTCATCATTTAGTGTTTGTTCTTTCTGTACGGATCTCAGGATCTTTCTAACTGATTTTATCTGCCTTTCCCATACTCCACCTAGAGGGTCTGGGAATATCCACTGTATCCCTTTTTGCATGAGGACGCTTTCAATTTTCGACTGATTCCACTGTTGGATAGCTTTACGCAATTCAATCTCGGAAAGATTGTCATGGAAATTTCTTCTTCGAATTTTTGGCTTTGAATGTACTTAATTCAAGGACTTAGCAAGAGCAGAAAACGAAATCATTGTCAGAGACTTGCGGTTTTCTGTCATTGGTTCATCTACACGTTCTTTGACCTTTTTTGTTCTCTGTTTGAGCATGTCCTTGATAAGAAGAATCCAGGCAACAGATCTTTTCAACTTGTACCAGTCAGAGTGATTAACTATCAGTTTACTCACAGAATCTGTGCTCTCTGTTGTACTCACGATATTCACTGAAGCTGAATGTTTAATCTCATTGTCATTCTCTTTTATCGACATGTCATGAATGTGCTCAGGCCAGTTACACTCTGGTTCTTTGAGAAAGGAGAGACCATAGATCCAGTCGACACTTTTCATGAATTTTTCAAGGGATACTCCCCTGGATGCAGAATCAGCTGGATTTTTTGAAGTGTTAACATACCTCCACTGCAGTGGCTTGGTTGACTCTCTTATAATGGCGATTTTGTTAGCAATGCAGGTTTTAAAACGAAGTTTTTCATTGTCAATGTATCTCAGAACAATTGTGCTGTCAGTCCAGAACATGGAGTCCAGCAATTTTGTTTCCAATTGACTTTTCAACAGGCGGCGCGGTGGTGTAGTGGTTAGCACTGTCGCCTTGCACCTCCAGGGTCTGGGTTCGATTCCCCGGCCAGGCTCGATTCCCGTCTCTGTGTGCATGGAGTTTGCATGTTCTCCCTGTGCTTGGTGGGTTTCCTCCGGGTACTCCGGTTTCCTCCCACAGTCCAAAGATATGCAGGTTAGGCTAATTGGCGTTCCCAAATTGACCATAGTGTGTGATTGGCTGTGTGAGTGTGTGTATGTGTGTGCCATGCGATGGATTGGCACCCTGTCCAGGGTGTACCCCGCCTAGTGCCCGAAGTCTCCTGGGATAGGCTCCAGGTCCCCCGCGACCCTGAACACAGGATTAAGCAGTATAGAAAATGAATGAATGGATGAATGACTTTTCAACATTTTGTCATTGTTCACGGCAACTACTGATGCAGTCAATACCATTCGAGGAACAGTGGTTTGTTTCAGGGGTGCTACACAAGAGTTCCCCATCATGAATGCACAATGTGTAAGTCCATCAGCATTTACCAACTTGAGGTATGATACAACTCCATAACCCATCTCACTTGCATCCAAAAAGTGATGAAGCTGTGCCGTAGTTGTGACAAAGTCAGCTGGTTTTATGCATCTTGCTACCCTGAACTCGGACAGTTTGTGCAACTCTTGTAGCCAAGCTTTCCATCTTTTTGCAAACTGTTTGGGAATGTTGTCATCCCATGCGAGATTTTGCACAACTGTTGCATTAAATTCTTAGCTGGCAGTATAACAGGTGCGAGGAAACTCAAGGGGTCGTAGATTGAACTAGTGATTGACAAGATTCCCCATCTACTCACAGGTTGTTCCTTTAAACTAATCTTAAACTTGAACATGTCTGAATTGATGCACCACAACACCCCTAGAGCTCTCTCGACAGGAAGTACATCTTTACTCAAATCCAAGTCTCTCACATCTTCCATAGGGTTACTTGCCCACTTGGTGAGGTTGAACCCTCCACTTGCACAAAGGTTGGTGAGATTGTTGTATAGAGCGACTGCTTGACTATGACTAGGAACAGACTTCAAACAGTCGTCTACATAAGAGTTCTTAAGTACTGTGTTAACTGCCTCAGCAGATGAGTCACTATGGTTTTCTTCTGCTGTTCTCCTAAGTGCAAATTTAGCAACGCTTGGAGACGATTTTGCACCAAACAGATGAACAACCATTTTGTACTCGACCATGTCTTGATTTACGTCTCCGTTCGGCCACCATAGGAAGCGCAGCAAGTCTGTGTCCTTTTCCGGAACTCTCACCTGATAATACATGGCTTCCACATCTGCCATCATAGAAACATCCTCTTGTCTGAAACGTATAAGCAAGTAAAGTGAATTCGTTAAGTCTGGGCCTTGTAGGAGCTCGCTATTCAGTGGCACTCACTGATAGCTGGCAGCACAGTCGAAAACCACTCTTAGCTTTTTCTTTTGTGGATGATATACCCCATGGTGAGGTATATACCACACTTGACCATGTTGTCTACTTAAGTGAGGTGTAGGGACTTTGACTGCACGGCCCTTTTCAAGCATGTGTTTCATGAAATTTGAATACTCCTCGTGAAAGGAGCGGTTGTTCTTGAATTTCTTTTTGAGATTTAGTGCGCGCTGCATGGCTGCACTTTGGTTGTTGGGCATTTGAATTTGAATTTCTTAAGTGGAATACCGATGTAAAAGTGATGTCGGTAAACTGCAGAGTTAGATACAGAGTCTAAGAACTGATAGTCCTCTTGTGACAACTCGGCCTTATCATCACAGTTTCGTTCAGGAAAGTCATGGTTGTACTTTTGTATCTGCATTTGTTCTAAACTTTCGATGGAAACTCTGTTGACTGTAACACTCGCCTGCTCGTTGTCATGCATGCTGTCCTCGACGGGCTCTCGAAGAGGTCCGTTCAAAGTCCATCCAAGAGCAGTCTTTACTGCATATGGCCCCGTGTGCCTGCTGTTAATTACTTGCCATGGTTCTAGCAGCTTATACTCTTTATTGCCTATGAGAATTTCAATTCCAGCATCGATCTGGGGCAATTTTACTTCACTGAGATATGTCGACTTATCAATGTCGTGCTGTTATGGAATGTTTTCCACTGAACCTGGGATGCTTTTTTGTGTAAACACTTTGAGAAGTTCAACAAAGATGTTTTCTTCCAGACCACTAATCTCCAAATCAGTGAGCACGTAGCTTTCTACTAGTTTCACACAACTTTTCTGCCTTGAACATTTAACCTGCTTGCTAGTGACTCTCTACAGAAAATGGCAGAACTACCTGGGTCCATAAATGCATACACTTCTACTGTTTTGTCAATTTTCTTGGACTTTATTTTTACAGGCACTATGGAGAGAATGCAGTTATCTCCAGCCCCAGTGCAGGCACTTGTTTCATGAATCACTGCAACAGGCAGTGTATTATCTGTTTCAGTTTCATCAGCATTTACAGTTACCTGAGCTGTGTCTTGTACAGCAATGTGTAACATGCGAGGATGTTTCTTTGAGCACGACGGACATGTGATTTTTGTGCAGTCTTTGCTTAAGTGTCCTTTTACTAGACATCCATAACAAAATCCATTCCTTTTCAAAACGTCCACTTTGTCTTCATGTGCCTTGTCGTTAAACTGGCAGCAATCATCTAAGGTATGACCTTTCTTACAGAATGCACAAGGTTTAGTGAAAGCACTGACAACTAATGTACCAGTATTCTTCGCTGTAATCGAGTCTTTATAATTTTCACCAACTTATTTAATCCCCGTTGCGAAGCTGACCCCTCTTTTTCCTTCCCTTTTTAACTTGGACCCTTGAATGGATGTGTGACCGTGTTTTTTATCACTGGTCATAGCGTCCAGGTCTACGAAGAGTGGGTCTGAATATACTCTTGCTTGCTGGTCGATAAATTCCACCAGCTGGGCGAACTTGGCTCTTTTCTGGTTGCGCTCCTGATACTTGTGTGCGTGGGCCTTCCATCTGTCGAACAATTTGTAGGGCAGTTTTGAGAGGATGATGTTTATGTGTGTAGTAACATTTAACTCGTCCATGGATTCAATGTTTGCCATGACGTTGCTGCAAATTATCAGAAACGAGGAGAAGGCACTTAACGACTTTCCATCATCTGATTTTATTTTCGGCCAATTAAGTGCCTTTTGCTTATACGCTGCTGAAATTCTTAGCTCGTTTCCAAACCTGTCGTGTAATAGTTTCTTTGCTTCTGCATAACCACGCTGATTTGGCATGTGCAGGCAGCTCTTTACGTCTCTAGGTTGTCCTCTGGTGTACAGTTCAACATAGTGCAGCTTATCAGTGTCGCTATCAGTTCTGGATTCAATCACATGTTCAAAGGCCATCATGAAAGACGTGAACTCAAGCGTATCTCCATAAAATGGGGTAACATCGCACTGAGGTAAAGAAAATTGCCTTTGGCTCTTCGCAAGCATTTCTGTAATATCTGTCTGACGTTGCATTTGATGCTGTACTGTGTTGATACCCTGGCGTAGATATTCATTGTCTTGGGTAGAACATTCCCTTAAGGTACTTGTCATTTGTGGGTTTACACTTGCGGTCACACTTAGATGAGTTGCTCTTAGACGCGTTATTCTGTTGATGCGCTGTGGTTCATTATATTCCGACTTGGGAAAGTACACGCTGCTCAGTTCGATGACCTGCTTTGCAGGATTTTGTCATTTGTCATAATCCTGATACGCCTTTAATTTAGCATCGGACAAGTGCCGTTTCGAGTTTCAACTTTTCCTTTTTTGCTTCTAATCACACCTTTAATTGTGGTTGCTGCTTCAGCCAACAAAGCTGCTTTATTAGCTTCTTCCTTACGACGAGTTGAGGATGTTGTAGATGTTGAGGACCTTTTGGATGTTGCCGAAGTTACGCTTCCGTGTTTACTTGAAGCGGGTTTCTTAGCCGCTGCCAGTTGTGACACGCTGTCATCTGACAAAACTCCATCGTTGAATGTTTGAGACGTCTTGAAGCAGCTCTTGGTTTCCACAATCCAGAACTCTATTTTTACCATGAATTCTGTGCACCTCTGCAATTCAGGTTCGTACCAGGTGTCCTGATCATGTTTGAGTTTTTCTTCATTTAAGCACAATAGCACATCGGTACTGCCTTTGATAAATTCTGCTAGCAGCCTTTTGTAGTTTGTGCTGTACATAGTTTCAACAGTAACTAGATTGCAAACATCGTTCATAAGCGTATCTAATTCGGTGGATATTGCAATTGATTAATTAATTAAAATCAATTGATTCAACTTGCCTTTTCTTGCTTCTAACGTTTTGTTAAGCTCCTCTTCCAAGCACTTGACGGTGAGCGCCCTCACGCGCTTGGACTCAGTAGTAGCAGCGTTGTCCTCGTTGTCTGACATGATGAGTTTCAAGGCCGGGATAATCCTCTTTCGCTTTCGAATTCAATAGTTGCTTATCTTCGCTTGAACAACAGAGAAAGTTTTTGACTTACATGTGTGGGCATGTTATTTCACAGGTTTTGACGCGTATCTTTTCATCGTGGTTGGTTACTCACGACACCGGAGTCCATTGGTCTCTTTGTCTCTTTGTATTTTCAGCATCAAAGATTCAACACTTCATACAGTTGTCTTGAGTAAATCCAGTAAATCCACTGCGGTTACAACAATTAATTTGCTGTATCTTTTAACTTACGGTTTCTTACTTTTACAACAACCTATTTGCTGTATCTATAGCTTACGTTGGTTTAAGTTGGCTTATGGTCAAAAACTTGTGTTCTCCCCAACTTCCATATCTAGACTGACTTTTTACAGTGACATAGTCATGCAACTACGTGTAACAATGGAATGACATCACAGACATCACAAACAATACGGTTGTCATAAATGGATGCTTAACTTAACTAATAAACTTGGTGCTTAGTGCACAACCAACAAAATACAATTAAATAAAATAAACACAACAACAAATTCATAAGGCACAATATGGCTCTTACAATCCCAATTTCATTTTTATAAACTTGCTTGACACAACAAATTCTTCTGATCATTCCCAAAGATGTATGTTGCTAATCAAGTTGAAAGTCTGCTTTATTGTAAGTTTGAAATGTATTCTTGCTTATTTAGTGTGCAGACAGTCAGCTTAAAAAATGCATGTTCCTGTTATGAATTATAATATGAACTTTAGAGGACTTTGTATTTGTAGGTGAAATTTTTAGTTATTCATGAAATGCAGACTATTGACATAGTTTGGGTGAATCTATTCTGCTATGACAAGAAGGCTGTTGCATTATGCATTTCATTATTGGCATTTAAATTCAGCTTATTTTTATTTATATATAAATCAAATATTTTATAAGGCAATGCAGTACAGTGATACAAACCAATTGTACATATACAACTTAGAAATTAAATATATTTCAAAGTGGTAACATTAGCACAGTGGTTCAGCTACGCAAGCTAGAGTTTCCATTGGAAATGTAATAAACAACCAATCTTAGTTTTAGAAATAAATTTTGTATGTTAGTTCTCTTTCAAAGGCTACACTCGATGCTGCGTGAAACACTATGGGAACATCTTGTCATGTTGTTGAAGCATGTGTGAATCAAACACGCCAAATTTTGGCTTATATAACCTCGGTCGGGTGATGTCATCTGATGAGACGCACCTGCAGGTTATAAATAGGGGTGAACCGGAAACATTCCTCAGATTCTTTTTTCTTCACCTAGTTGTGTTGAGTGTGTCTGTGTTTAAACCAGCAAAATAAGAAGTGTTTAACTCACCGATATGGCAGAGTTTTAAACGAGATGTCCCTCCGTGTGATAATCCATATCGGAGAGCGATCTCTACACTTTACTGCTTCGATTAAAGTGCTCGCGCGCACCCCGCATTCCTTGAGAAGCTTCAGGCCACAGCGCATTTTTGGGGCTTAAAATGGATCTGGCAGAGCTGTGAAAGATGGAGTTAAAACCTCCTATCTCACTTCCTCGTTGGATTGGGAAATCCCTCCATCCGCTCTCAAGCACGCCCTGCGCTTCTTGTGAATGGGCAAGGATAAACATCCTCCAAGCACTTGGAAAACATTTCACGGCAGTTCCTGTCGGAGCTTCAAATAAAGTTGATGTGGAAGCGTGGGGTTATATGATGACACCCAGATAGAAGAGACGCTTCCAGGCTATCTCTCTCCTGGGACATCATCCTTCCTGAAAAGCTAATACTTCGTTTCAAGCTGTGTAGACTTTCATCTTCCCTGGAGGGAAAAGCTTTTCAGGCAGCAGATCAGGTTGGTGCTCCTTTGCACACCATGGCGGTTTTGCAGGCCTACCAGGCTGACCTGTTATGAGACTTGAGCACTAGCGGGGCTCTACAGATAGGCCGTATTGGAATTATGCCGGGCCACGGACTTGTCTCTGCATGCAGCAAGCAGACGGCTCGTGTTATCGGCCGTTTTATGGCTACAATGGTTTTCGCGGGGAGGCTCTTGTGGCTGAATCTCAGCCGCATCAAGGATAAGGATCGTGACATTCCTCCTTGATGCCCCTATCTCGCCTTCCGGCCTGTTTGGCGATATCGTTAACTCGGTCACCACTAGGTTCATGAGGCGAAGTTATATGAACAAGCCTTCAGGAAATTCCTTACCCGCCGTGCTCAAAAGTCGGGACTGTCGGCCACCCAGTCTCGACTAGGTCTGACTCTTGTGCGGCGTGAAACACAAGGAGAGTGTTCATGACCCGCCCACCCCCTCGTAAAGATTGGGGTGCGACGCGCGTCACAATTCGACCTCAAAAGAGGTCAGACTGGCATATTGTCTTCTTTACAAAGAAGCCCTGAGGTTCATGTGCCCAGGACCATGGGGTGGCCCCCCAATGGGGAGAGGCACGCAGAACTCCTTTCAAGAATGAAGTGTTCTCCCTGACACCCCCAGGAGGTCGGTGTTTTGCTCCGCCACCACTGGTGTTTCGGGCAACACCAGTCTCCAATAAAGTGCTAGTTCTTCGGTTCTTTACTGCCATGCTTCAGTATGCCGAACATCGAACATCCCTCCGATTTAACCAAACCGCCAAGACTTTTGCCCTTTCTGAGAAACTGGCAGCGTGGAAGCTACTGCCAAGTATATTTCTTTGGGTACTAAGCACTGTAGAGAGAAACTACAGGATTCAGTTCTCACATCACCCTCCATGTTTCAATGGCGTGGTCTCCACTTTCATGAAACTGGAAAGTGCGCATCTGCCGACAGAAGTTGTTGGGAATGGGGCCATGGAACATGTTCCCCTACCAGACAGTGAGTCAGGCTACTACAGTTGGTATTTCTTGGTTCCCAAGAGGAACGGGGGGCTGCGTCCAATTTTTAGATTTTGTGGGCTGTACCGCTATCTAAAATGAATAAATACAGCTTCAAAATGTTAACTGTCAAAGTGATTGCTCTCAAATCCTACCAAGTGAGAAAAATAAAGTTGATTTGTGACAATCAATTGAAGGACGCTTATTTTCATATAGAAATATTGCCACAACACAGGAGGTTCCTGAGGTTCGCTTTCGGGGGCGAAGCTTACCAGTATCGGGTCCTTCCATTTGGTCTAGCTCTCATGACTGGCTGGCCCAGTCTCATTAGCTAGCGCTTCGACATCAGCATGTTGTCCCAGCTCATCTTTGTTTCTGAGGATTGAGACCCAACGCCACGAAAGCGTGCTCTTTCCTCTTCTGAGGATTTGGGTGTCACTTGGGATTCGATCGTAAGCGGGCACAGTTGTCTCCCGCTCATGTCGAATCCATTGTCAACACCCTCAAGGAAATCAAGCTAGACCATAAAGTGATCACTCTATGGCCAATCCCTAATAAGGGTTACGCGCCAGGTGCTTCGTACCCTTCCTATGTGGTACAGATCCCGGTTTCTGACTCTGGGTCCCACTCTAAGTTCGTCTTGTCATAGCAGATGCTAACGACACGCTTCCCTCACGGGCTGGGGTGCGGTCTTAGATGACCATCCAGCCCAAGGGAGCTGGAGAGGCCTTCTTCTCGCACGGCACATCAATTGCCTCGAAATGATGGCTCTATTTCTGGCCCTAAAGCACTTCCTCCAGCAGTTGAGAGGCTACCATGTCCTAGTGCGGGGGGACAACACTATGGCAGTCTCATATATTAATTTCCAGGGCGGACTATGTTCGGGGCCATTTACATTCCAGGGCATATGAATGTGAGAGCACTTGTTCACTCCAGTCAATCTCTGACACACAGGGAATGGAAACCCCACCCCTAAGTAGTCAGTCAATCTGGGAGAGATTTCATGGACTTTAGCAGAGGTGGACTTCTTTGCTACTCTCTGACTCTGGATCTAGTATCCCTCTTCAACGGCGCACCATGGGTGATTCCAATGAGGTGGGATCTTCTGTCTCAGGCGCAGGGGACGATATTTCTTCCGCGGCCCGAGCTTTGGAACCTTCAAATGTATTTAAAGTTGGTGCACAACGAAGCACGCCGCCACTACACTGGATGAAAGATGCTGTTGCCCTCTCCTATGAGGCGCGTGGGCTCACTTCGCCTCTAGGAGTCAGAGCTCATTCAACCCAGGGGATCGCCTCATCTATTGCACTAGCAAGAGGTATTCCCCTGCAGCAAGTGTGTGCTAAGCAGGTAGACCCAGTCCACTGCCGAATTGTTTCAGTGCTGGAGTTTCTGCAGGAAATGTTGTCCTTGGGCTTGAGCCCTAGTACTCTCAGGACATACGTAACTGTGTAGCGCAGCCACATAAGGGGCAATTTTTACTGTGTAAATAAGTCGGTTTAAAATGAGGAAAACTGCAGCACTGTATTAATTGTGCCCCAAGGGTTTGTTTGTGCCTACTGTATGAACTATGTGTATTGGTTCCCGCTCTCAAACTCTCGCGAGACTACATTGCTGGTCGGCCCGGGAAAAAGTTGTCACATGACCCGGAAATAAAAGCCGGTCCGGAAAAACACTCGAGGAGGGAGTTTGAAGTTTTCAGCGCGCTGGTTTCATGTTGGTATTATCGGAGGTTGTAAGGAGAACAGAGAAGACTGTGCTTTGCGGGATTTCCATGCCAGTTGGATTATTGCCATCTACATTCCTTCTTTCTGGTTCTCACTCTCCGTCATCGGCCTCCTGGGATTATACCATCATTTCTGGTGAGGGCGATCCATCTCCTCCATTCACACATACAATAACCTGGACTTTGGACATTCTACACACTCACTTACACTCCATTTTCATTATATATATTTTGTATATATTGTTTATTTTATTTGTTTTCGTGGTTGGTGCAACCTTTTTGGTTTTCCTTTTTGTATAATACACTTTTGGTTTGGTTAAATAGGTCTGGTGTGTCTTATTCTTGCTCACTGGGTTTTGAAGCATTCAGGCACAAAGCTAAAGAGCTCTCTTTTCGTGTAACATTAGTTAAAGCCATTTTAGCTGAGGGTTACAACTGCATCCTCACTCAACTATCTTCCAAAAGTTCCATGAACCCAACATGCACCCTATTGTTTTTGAAGCCTTCTGTCCTCCGCCTTTACAGCTTCGGAGCAGGAGAGACTTCACTGACTGTGTCCAGTACGTGCTCTTCAGATCTACGTATGTCCACCGCATCAGCCAGTGGCATAAGTCAGAGCAGCTTTACATGTTTTGGGGCCGGGGGGCGGCCGCCACTACACTGGATAAGAGATGCTGTTGCCCTCTCCTATGAGGCGCGTGGGCTCACTTCGCCTCTAGGAATCAGGGCTCATTCAACCAAGGGGATCGCCTCATCTATTGCACTAGCAAGAGGTATTCCCCTGCAGCAAGTATGCGACGTGGAGGGTCAGTCCTCTCCGCACACATTTGTTAGATTTTAGTCTTGATGTTCATGCTACTCTGGGCTCACGGGTCCTCGAGTCAGCTGCCCAGACATAGTTTTGAGACCTTCTCGGCCTTGTGCGCACATGCTACACAACCTTGGGGGTCCAGACACTTGCAGTGCGGCGACGTTGGTACTCTCGTTCCCATACCGTTTTCCCCCAGCAGCATCGAGTGTAGCCTTTGAAAGGGAACGTCTCTACTTTGCTGTAACCCTGTTCCCTGAAAAGGCGGGAACAAGATGCTGCGTCCCAATGCCACACTGCCTACGTGACCGGACGTCCGTTCAGACAAATCAATGTGAGGAATGTTTCCGGTTCACCCCTATTTATAACCTGCAGGTGGGTCTCATCAGATGACATCACCCGACCGAGGTTATATAAGCCAAAATTTGATGCACACATGCTTCACAACCGGCAACATGACAAGATGTTCCTATAACGTTTTCACACAGCATCTCGTTCCCGCCTTTTCAGGGAACAGGGTTACAGCAAAGTAACCCGAGACGTTTTCATTCATTCATTCCATTATTCATTCATTCAGATGTTGCAAAAACAAAAAGATCCAGACTACTGGTGGTAACTTAGTGAGGTTGTAGTGGTGTGATTAGGGTGTAATAGTCTTGCATATAAATAAACAAATGTATTTTTTTCTCTCTGTAGACGTTTTCTTTCTTTCAATCTTTCAGAGAATATGTGCTTCACAGTTTTCTCCAACCTTTCATCACTGGAGCATAGAGTTTGTTTGTAGTGTAGAGTCATATTTAAAAGTAGTAGTACTTTAAGTACAGGGAAAATTTATAATTATAGCTCATATACTTTGCCTGTATTTTATTTCATGTTCATTTTTAGTTTTAGTAAACCTTCAAAGGCTTGCTGAAAGGTTATGTAGCTTTAACCTTGATATTGCTTTGTGTGTGTGTGTGTGTGTGTGTGTGTGTGTGTGTGTGTGTGTGTGTGTGTGTGTGTGTACCCTCTCACAGTTGCCATAATTAACTCATATCAACATTCAATATGACACATTTGCTCTTCTAACTCCTAATTCCTTGGTTAAAGTAATTAGTACATAACAAATCAATGTATCAAGTGTGCAAACACAACCAGTAAAAGCTGAAATTGCACATCTTAGTCTAGAACCATTGATTCAAGACCAAAAAGTATTACTTTTATGGACTTAATATTTAATTATATTATTATCTTGCATTCAATCTGCTTTAGTGTGATAGAGACTAATTAATGGATTACTCTCTACATAAGTCAACTAACTTTTTTCATATTTGGGTGCTTAAATAGTGCTACAGATGTCTGCAGTTCATTCATCCGTGAATTATATTCGCAAATTTTAGACTTGCGAAACAAAATTTTGGCTGGATTTTGTTTTACCATGTGAAGCAGGTTCCGCATACAAGTGATCAAGCTGGTTGTGCTTACTTCCAGTAGCATATTAAAACCTGTTTGTGCAAGTGGAAAACCAAGCATGAGTTTATATATTTTTAGTTTTAGTTTTTTTGCATTTTGTACAAGATTTTAGTAAAGACATACAGTAGCACTATGGGTCCCAAGAATGTTTGCACCATATTAATTAACCACGATTACTCAAACATAGGATCTCATCCGCTAGTGTTAACAAAAACCAAGAAAAAAAACAAGAACACAAAAGACAAACAACACTATATACCAAACTCAAATGTGTATTAAACAACACAGACTGTGCAGGCACAAAATTACACGTATTTACAAAATATTTTGGTGTTTTTGCAAGTCCTTTATACTGTGTGAAAGTGTGTGTGTGTGTGTGTGTTGTGCGAGAACATTGTATCAGACTCACCAGCTTTATGAGTCAATCTGGGAGCATGATGATGAAAAAAAATGCTGTCCTATGATACTGTCCCAATGGTGGGTAATCTAATTTTGATTGATGTTGATCTGCAAATGGACAGAAGGATTCACAGTCTTATGCAGCGCCTTGAGGGGGAAAAATGGCAAACGGTCGTATGTGTATGAACAACAATAGAGCATTGGCCTCCCCCGACGTATTTTCAACTTCACTTTAAACAAGTCAGCTGTCCACTTTGCGTCACCAGGATGGCCCTCGTGATTGAGAGAAAGTCTTGCGAGAGTAAAAACACAATCAAAACACAAAAAATAGGGCAATACATCATATGGGAACAGATGATAAAGTATACGGATGATAACACCACAAAAAAAAAAAATTTGCAGCTTTAAAAATAAATAATATATAAATAATGTTCTCAAGGATAGTATCAAGAAGAAAACAGAGCCATTTTTTTTCATTTGTAAAGCAAAGAATGTTGTGTAGTTTTCTGAGAGTTGTTGAAATAGGCTCTGGGTGGTCAGGAGATGCTTTCAGTTGACAGGACAACTACAGCTATAGTGATCAGGGAGACAGGTAAAAGTGTACTTGGTTTATCATCAGGAATGGGAAAGGTGGACAACAAGGAAGTCCAGGAGTGTATACAGAGAACGACTTTAGTGAAGAAGAGGTGGGACACTGAACGGACTAAAGAGAGGAGACAAGAATACAGGGAGATGCAGCGTAAGGTGAAGGTAGAGGTGGCAAAGGCCAAACAAAGATCATACTGTATGAGGACTTGTACATGTTGGCCAGGCAGAAGGATAGAGATGGCAACTACAGGTGAATAAAGCTGATGAGCCATACAATGAAGCTTTGGGGAAAAGTAATGGAAGCTTGGTTAAGGTCAGAGGTGAGCATTTGTGAGCAGCTATAGGGTTTCATGCCTAGAAAACATAGACCAGATGCAGTAATTGCTTTGAGGATGCTGATGGAGAATTACAGTGAAAATAATAGGGAATTGCATTGTGTCTTTGAAGATTTAGAGAAAGTGTATGACAGCATGCCGAGAGAGGAGCTGTGGTATTGTATAAGGAAGTCTGGAGTGGCATGTATGTTAGAGTGGTGCAGGACATGCATGCAAGGCAGATGCCTGTAGAGATGTGCTGAAGGTTTACCAGAAGAGTTCAAGGTGGTGATGGGTCTTCATTAAGGAAAAAACAAACCCTTCCTTGTTTTCCACCTCCATCATCAAGTTTGCTGACGACACCGTCGTGGTCGGACTGATCACCAACAATGATGAGTCGGACTACCTAGAGGAGATTGGAAATCTGGAGAACTGGTGCCAGAGGAACAATCTCCTCCTGAACATCAGTAAGACAAAGGAGCTGATAGTGGACTTTAGTACAAAGCAGGAGAGGAACTACCAGACCCCCGTCATCAACAGGAGCCCAGTGGAGAGAGTGGACAGCTTCAGATACCTCGGTGTTCACATCACGCAGGACCTGTCATGGTCCTGTCACATCAACACCGTGGTGAAAAAAGCCCGGCAGCGTCTCTACCACCTCAGACGCTTGAGAGACTTTAGACTGCCCTCCAAGGTGCTCAGGAACTTCTACTCCTGCACCATAGAGAGCATCCTGACGGGAAACATCACGACCTGGTTCGGGAACAGCACCATGCAGGACAGACGAGCTCTACAGAGGGTGGTGCGATCAGCCGAGCGCATCATCCGCACTGAGCTCCCTGACCTACACTCCATCTACAGCAAGTGGTGCTGGACTAAGGCCAGGAAGATCATGAAGGACCTCAGTCACCCCAGTAATGGACTGTTCTCTTTGTTGCGGTCTGGGAAGCGATTCCGCTCCCTAAAGGCCAACACAGAGAGGCTGAGGAGGAGCTTCCCGCAGGCGATAAGGTCTCTCAATCACACCTCCACACAGGACTAATAACATCTTTTAAGCTCACAACACTGACTGGTCAATCATGGACACATTCATACACACTTGCACTAAATATTTATACATCTGGACAATTGCACATGTCACCTTTCATGCATATTTGCACAACCACTGACACTTTAATTCTATATACATATATACTCTATCTACCCTATATTTCTATATTTTGCAATATTTTATTATGCCCTTATTGTACAGTTAATTTTACTAGTTAAAATTATTTCTTTAGTATTTCCTTTTTATTGATTATTTATTTTACGTACAAGCTTTTATTTTCTTTTTAAGGTCACTGGCGGTCGTATAAGCATTTCACTGCATATTATACTGTGTATGACTGTGTATGTGACAAATAAAATTTGAATTTGAATTTGAATTCTCTGGTGATGGTCAGGATGACAGGATAGACCAGAGTCTCCATGGACTACGATGTTCACTGATGACATTGTGCTTTGTAGCAAGTGCAGGGAACAGGTGGAGAAAAATCTAGAGAGGTGGACGTATGCTTTGGAAAGCAGAGGAGTAAAGATTAGCCACAGCAAGACAGAATACCTGTCTGTGAATGAGAAGGAACCAAGTCAAATAGTGATGCTACAGGGAGGAGAGGTAAAAAATTTATTAATTCATTCATCTTCTATACCGCTTAATCCTGTGTTCAGGGTCGCGGGGGACCTGGAGCCTATCCCAGGAGACTTCGGGCACTAGGCAGGGTACACCCTGGACAGGGTGCCAATCCATCGCAGGGCACACACGCATACACACACTCACACACCCAATCACACACAACGGGCAATTTGGGAACGCTAATTAGCCTAACCTGCATATCTTTGGACTGTGGGAGGAAACCGGAGTACCCGGAGGAAACCCACCAAGCACGGGGAGAACATGCAAACTCCATGCACACAGAGACGGGAATCGAGCATGGCCGGGGAATCGAACCCAGACCCTGGAGGTGCAAGGCGACAGTGCTAACCACTACACCACCGTGCCGCCTGAGGTAAAAAATAATAAAATAAATTTAAAAAAGGTGCAGGGCTTTAAGTACTTTAAGTACTTAGGGTCAATGGTCCAGAGCAACAAAAAGTGTAGAAAGGAGGTGAAGAGGCGTGTGCAGGCATGTTGGAACTGGTGAAGAAAAGTGTCAGGTGTGTTTAGGTGTGATAAAAAAAAAAATTAATTAAAAATCTGTGAGAATTAAAGGAATGGTGAACAAGACAGTGGTGTGACACAAGAAAAGACAGAAGGCAGAGTTGGAGGTAGGAAATATGAAGATGTTGAGGTTCTCATTGGAAGTGACAAGGACAGATAGCATCAAGAATGAGTCCATCAGAGGGATAACCCATGTTTGATTTTTGGAGATAAAGTCAGAGAGGCCAGATTGATGCAGTTTGTTATGGTCTGAGGATAGATTATGGATATATTGGTAGAAGGATGCTGAGATCGGAGCTGCCAGGCAGGAGGTATAGAGGAAGACCAAAGAGGAGATTTATTGATGCAGTATGAGCAAACAAGAAATTTAGTTGGTGATAGAAAAGAGGATGCAAATGATAGAATTAGATGGAGGCAGATGATTCGCTCTGGCGACCCCTGGAAGAGAACAGTTGAAAGACAAAGAAGAAAAATTTTAAAGCAATCTGTGCCAAAAGAAATCATAAATTAAGGTTAAGTGAGGTTTATTGTCTATTTATCTAATATTTTACTTAATTTGCATTTTTTTTCTAAATGTTTTGATTAAATGCAGAGCTTCCACTACATTTGTCTCAAGTCAGTGTCATGTCATTTTCAGCATGAACCAGCACCTAACTCATATGTTCCTAATATGTTCACACCACAATTCTTTTCCCCTTTCCTGTGCTCTTCCTCTTTTGCTAAATTAGCCAGGTGTGAATACATATATTTCTGTTCTTTGCCTCTACATTTAATGCAGCTTTACTAGCTTAGGCCAAATAACCTGCCATTTTAAAATGGCAAAAACTTATTCAGCACTGTTTACCACTTAGTGTGAATAATGAATTTGACAAATGGAATTGCTGGGGAGTAATGGTATGACTGGCTTTGAGCCCTGTTTCGTTAGGCATGGCTGAGTTTTTTAATTATGTTTTCTTCCTCTTTTTTATTTTCTCTCCATTTCAGTCTTCTGTTTAAATAGAAAAGCATGTATCTGAAAGCGTCGAAGTTAAAATATGACACATTTTAATGTTGTTTGCATTATGTTAGGTTGGTGGTTTTACATGAGACATGCATCCTAGAAAACAAAACTGAGTGTAAGCATGAATAAAATTAGTGCTAATCAGAGTCAACATTTAGAACATTGTCTCTCATTTATCAGTCTTAATATTAGAAAAGGTTATGGTAGTGCAAACCACATTTTGTTTTTATTCATATGCATGTACAGTAAAGACCAAAGATTTTTAAGAACAAGGGAGATGTGCAGATCTGTGGCAATTACAGAGGTATAAAGCTAATGAGCCATACAATGAAGCTATGGGAAAGAGTAGTGGAAGCTAGGTTAAGGGCAGAGGTGAGAATTTGTGAGCAGCAATATGGTTTTATGCCTAGAAAGAGTACATCAGATGCAGTATTTGCTTTGAGGATGCTGGTGGAGAAGTACAGAGAAGGTAATAAAGAGTTGCATTGTGTCTTTGTAGATTTAGAGAAAGCGTACGACAGGGTGCCGAGAGAGGAGCTGTGGTGTTGTATGAGGAAGTCTGGAGTGGCAGAGAAGTATGTTAGAGTGGTGCAGGACATGTATGAGAGCTGTAAGTCAGTGGTAAGATGTGCTGTAGGTGTGACAGAAGAGTTCAAGGTGGAGGTGGGTCTGCATCAAGGATCGGCTCTAAGCCCCTTATTGTTTGCTCTAGTGATGGACAGGATGACAGATGAAGTTAGACAGGAGTCTCCATGGACTATGATGTTTGCAGATGACATTGTGCTTTGTAGCGAGAGCAGGGAACAGGTGGAGGAAAATTTGGAGAGGTGGAGGTACGCTCTGGAAAGCAGAGGAATGAAGGTTAGCCGCAGCAAGACGGAATACATGTGTGTGAATGAGAGGGACCCAAGAGGAACAGTGAGGCTACAGGGAGCAGAGGTAAAGAAGGTGCAGGATTTTAAGTACTTAGGGTCAATGGTCGAGAGCAACGGAGAGTGTTCAAAGGAGGTGAAGAGACGAGTACAGGGAGGTTGGAATGGGTGGAGAAAAGTGTCAGGTGTGTTGTGCGATAAAAGAGTATCAGCGAGAATGAAAG
Organism: Channallabes apus; assembly: GCA_030522415.1. Lineage (NCBI taxonomy): Eukaryota > Metazoa > Chordata > Actinopteri > Siluriformes > Clariidae > Channallabes > Channallabes apus. The sequence continues at coordinate 29,959,166 of CM060108.1, read as the reverse complement.
GAAAGGTGTACAGTACAGTGGTGAGACCAGCAATGCTCTACGGCTTAGAGACAGTGGCACTGAAGAAAAGAGGCAGAGGCAGAGCTAGAGGTAGCAGAGCTGAAGATGTTGAGGTTCTCTTTGGGAGTGACAAGGATGGATAGGATCAAGAATGAGTTCATCAGAGGGACAACCCATGTTAGATGTTTTGGAGATAAAGTCAGAGAGGCCAGATTGAGGTGGTTTGGACATGTTCAGAGGAGAGATTGTGAATATATCGGTAGAAGGATGCTGAGGTTGGAACTGCCAGGCAGGAGGTCTAGAGGAAGACCAAAGAGGAGATTTATGGATGCAGTGAGAGAGGACATGAAGTTAGTTGGTGTGAGAGAAGAGGATGCAGAGGATAGGGTTAGATGGAGGCAGATGATTCGCTGTGGCGACCCCTGAAAGGGAACAGCCGAAAGACAAAGAAGAAGTACAGTAAAGACCAAAGCACCTTTACGACACAGTTAAGGATTCATAAAACTGAATGAGAAAATTATGACCAAAGTTTGAAAGGCCTCCTCCTAGGCATCTATCTATCCAAACCATTATTGCAAACAAATCTTGTGTACAATTACTTATATCTAAGGAGACGTTATGTTGGGGAGAATTTGAAAATACCAGTTAACCTACAACACACGTTTTTGGACTGCAGTGGAAACCTGAGCACCAGCAGGAAACTCAGACGCAGCAATAATAAGCAGAACATGCAAACTCCACCAACTGCTAAATCTTCCATTAATGCAGCAGCCAAAGCATCTTGTCAGAATTTTTATATGGCTCCATCTCTTTTGTCCTAGTTGAAGAAATGTCTTATTGGTTTTACTCTATGGATTTGTAATGAGTTCCTTTCCTCCATGTAATTAATGTGTGTGTGTGTGTGTGTGTGTGTGTGTGTGTGTGTGTGTGTGTGTGTGTGTGTGTGTGTGTGTGTGTGTGTTTAAAGCAAATTAGATGTTTCAACTTGACAGCATAATCCATATATAATTATTGGTGTAACTCATATTTACATGGAAAGACATGTGACAGCGTTAGATTACATTACATACATATAATGGCAATAAAAGAAGCATGTTTATGGTACATTGCAAGTCAGTTATGTTTTTACGTAAAGGAAAACCAAAGCAGATTGAGCTTTTTTTTTTCTTAGGAAACCTTGACATTTCAACTCAGTAAGGCAATACAGTGAAAAAGAATGTACTACTTTAGTTTCCAACTCTGCTTTTTCTTTCAACTCTCAGCATTCCAAACATTCAGCTGCAAGTCCAGAGTTGTTGTTTTTTTTTTTTTTACAGGAACTGTTGTATAAAATGCAGCTCTTCCTCCTTGTTACAGTATGATTACTGCAGCAAAAGGTTATTATTTAAAATAACCTGAACAATGGTTAACATCAAAAATACAGATTGCATTTTTATTTGTGTAGGCAGGTATACTATTATTCTATTCCTTTTGCTTTCCAGTCATTTAATTGTTCAATTGGAGGAATGTGACAGACTTTAAAAGGGAGGACTATGACTTGAGTATGGATTCGTTAACAATAAATTCTGTTGTGGTGTAAAATCACTGAGTGGTGCAGTGGTAAAGTGCTCATCCTATCATATCATCCGGAGATCACGAGTTCGATGATGTAGCCGCTCGCAGCCGGAGGTCTAGAGAGAACTGATTGGCCAAGCTCTCTCAGGGGTGGGATGAGAGGTATTTAATGCTCCCACATTAATCACGACTCTACAGCCAACCAGGGGCATCTGTGAGCTCATGCAGAGGAAGGAGTGGATAGCGATTACAAGTGTGTTACGCCGCTTTCAATGGTGCGTGAGCAAGCAGTTCAGTAAAAAAGTGGTCAGTGACATCATGTGGTTTGGAGGAAACACATGATAGTCTTCGGCCCTCCCGACTGAGGTGTAGTAGCTTAATGTGGGAACGCCTAGTGACATGGAGGAATTGTACATGACTAAAAATGTTTTTTAAATTAATTCTGATTGGTTCTTTCTAATATCATGGACAGCTGATTGCACAGCAGGTCATATACTGTATGAAGTAGACACATGGCATACCATCCAGTTTCCTATGTCCTAATGCTCTTTGTAATCATCATGGTTGTCCTAAATTACAAACCGGATTCCAAAAAAGTTGGGACACTAAACAAATTGTGAATAAAAACTGAATGCAATGATGTGGAGATGGCAAATGTCAATATTTTATTCAGAATAGAACATAGATGACAGATCAAAAGTTTAATCAAAAAAAATTTAATCACAAAAAAGTAGCAATAAGAGGCTGGAAAAAGTAAATTTGAGCATAACGAAGAGCTGGAAGACCAATTAACAGTAATTAGGTTAATTGGCAGCATGATTGGGTATAAAAAGAGCTTCTCAGAGTGGCAGTGTCTCTCAGAAGCCAAGATGGGTAGAGGATCACCAATTCCCACAATGTTGCGCAGAAAGATAGTGGAGAAATATCAGAAAGGTGTTACGCATCGAAAAATTGCAAAGACTTTGCAGTTATCATCATCAACTGTGCATAATATCATCCAAAGATTCAGAGAATCTGGAACAATCTCTGTGCGTAAGGGTCAAGGGCGTAAAACCATACTGGATGCCCGTGATCTCCGGCCCCTTAAACGACACTGCACCACAAACAGGAATGCTACTGTAAAGGAAATCACAGAATGGGCTCAGGAATACTTCCAGAAACCATTGTCAGTGAACACAATTCACCGTGCCATCCGCCGTTGCCAGCTGAAACTCTACAATGCAAAGAAGAAGCCATTTCTAAGCAAGATCCACAAGCACAGGCGTTTTCATTGGGCCAGGGATCAATTAAAATGGAGTGTGGCAAAATGGAAGACTGTTCTGTGGTCAGACGAGTCACGATTCGAAGTTCTTGTTGGAAATGTGGGACGCCATGTCATCCGGACCAAAGAGGACAAGGACAACCCAAGTTGTTATCAACGCTCAGTTCAGAAGCCTGCATCTCTGATGGTATGGGGTTGCATGAGTGCGTGTGGCATGGGCAGCTTGCATGTCTCGAAAGGCACCATCAATGCAGAAAAATATATTCAGGTTCTAGAACAACATCTAATCATCTCTTTCAGGGAAGACCCTGCATTTTTCAACAAGATAATGCCAGACCACATTCTGCATCAATCACAACATCATGGCTGCGTAGGAGAAGGATCCGGGTACTGAAATGGCCAGTCTGTAGTCCAGATCTTTCCCCTATAGAGAACATTTGGCGCATCATAAAGAGGAAGGTGCGACAAAGAAGTCCCAAGATGATTGAACAGTTAGAGGCCTGTATTAGACAAGAATGGGAGAGCATTCCTATTTCTAAACTTGAGAAACTGGTCTCCTCGGTCCCCAGACATCTGTTGAGTATTGTAAGAAGATGGGGAGATGCCACACAGTGGTGAAAATGGCCTTGTCCCAACTTTTTTGGGATTTGTTGACACCATGACATTTTGATTCACCATATTTTTCCCTTAAAATTATACATTTTCTCAGTTTAAACCTTTGTTCTGTGATTTATGTTCTATTCTGAATAAAATATTGACATTTGCCATCTCCACATCATTGCATTCAGTTTTTATTCACAATTTGTTTAGTGTCCCAACTTTTTTGGAATCCGGTTTGTAGTTGTATTGAATTATGCTCATTATAAATCTAGTTGAGCATCTCTTCCGTTAGATTTTCACATTTGCTATAAGAAGACTTGTTGAGGTTATCGGTAGTCCACTGAATAAGGATGGGCTATACAGTACATGCAGATAGCATGTTAGAAGGTGATTGGTACCCTTATCAACTGTATGATAAGGGTACCAATCACCTTCTAACATGCTATCTGCATAACTCTGGTCTGTAGCTCCCTTTCTCAAAACATATCCCTGACTTTCAGGAAGTTTATGTAGGGCTAATAGACACTAGTGGATCAAAGTTGAGAACAACAGCATTATGTAATGTTAAAATGCTGTGGAAGAAGACATGTAGTCACTCATCCTCAGTTCATAGCCCCCTGAACAGGGTTTTCCAGGGGAGGCAGTTTATTTCAGCCTGTCCAATCATTCTTTCTATGTCCTCCTCTGCTCCTGACTGTCCATTAAAGACATCTGTTAACTAAATGTCTGTGCCCGTCTCTCCTGCTGTGCTTGGATGACTTACTCAGGTGCTCTGATCACCCCTGACAGAGCTCCCATCACTTCAGTGTCCACTTCTTGGTAGGACATGTCATCAGACATGGGACCTCTAATGCTGACAACCCAATTAGCCTCTGTCCACTCCTTTCAGCAAACAGTATCCAATAGCTTTTATATTTCTACAGTATGTAATTATTACTGTATACTATAAAAACGTGGCTATCAGACCTTTTTTCCACATTGACATGTTATGAAGAATGGAAAAAGACAATCATGGTGGGTTTGGGTCTACTTTAATGCTGGACATTTTTACAATAGATCTTATAGAATGTGATTCCTGGGATACATTTGATGTACTACGTGGCGTGTGTTGTTAAATAGTGATAAGGTCATTTCTTGATAAGATCATTATGTAACTCCAGAAAGCATGCCCATAGCCTGGCAAAAAATTGGAAAAATGAGTATCATATGAGAAAATGAGCTAATATATTAAAGCATTAAATCCATGCACAAACAATCTGGCTGTGGGTTCATGTACAGTTCATTTTCAGTTCTGAGTTGTAGGCCTTAGGGTAGAAATTAACTTGAGAAAAAGGTCAAATGTAAGTAAAATAAAATTCTTTAATGGCTGCTTGGTTAAGTTACTATTCACTTGGTTTAGCAAGAGTCACAATAAATGATTGTTTCCTCCAAGTAGTGTTTTCTCCTGTATTTCTTTTAAAAGATAATTTCTGAACCTTTAATGACCTCTCCAATTAGCCCAAGTCTTCTACTCATTTAAAACAGCATGATATAAGAGCTGGAAGGTGGAGGGTGCAAGGTCATGGAGAAAACTGTCCTTTTTTATTCACCCCCTATCTTCTCCAACTTACCCACTGTTGACATAAGCCAACATTATTCTTGCACTCCTGTGGAGACTTATGCAGTATACAGAGCAAACATTATCACAAATTCAAGTGAAGCATGCCTTCCTTCTGCTCATTTGCTGTTTTATCTCTCACTAATTAGCTGTTAAAAAGACCTCAGAGTGGACATATACAGTATGGCTGGACTAGCCAGATGTTTACCCTGTGTTTTGCCCCAGGGAGATTCTTTGTTTACTAGTGAACAAGAACATCATGCTAGCATCAAATCATTTAACGGATTACTTTCCTTTAGAGCTATTTCTTTTAGGTTTGTTTAGTATATTATACTTCAAGCAAAACTAAATTTTTTTGTCTTGATACTTTGTTTTATATTGAGACAAATTAGTGACTCAAACTAAAAATCTATACCCAACTTAACAGCATGGTAATTTGTTTCGTGCTAATTAAAATAAAGCCATGTTGTTGTGTTAAGCTAGTTCAACAATGTATAATTTGGAAAGTGCACTAAAAGCAGGGAATCAGCAAACCTGTACACATGCCATCCATTCACTACTTAAGCATGGGTATGGGCCTACCATTACCCACGACAAACACTTATCACTGCTGCAACAATAGAAGCCTTGTTTCAAAAAATGATTAATTACTTTCTTACATCACATCATGCAGCATCTATCTTAATCAAAGGCATACATCAGGGGTGAAGCAAAGTGCTTACAGTTATTTGTTATGGTTAGTGGTCACAAACTACAGGTACTAGTTGCAAAAATGCTCCACATCTGCAATTCTGCCAGATGGTTAGAGTGGAATTAAAGTATCAGGTCAATGATTAAAATGTCAAATAAGTTATTCTTTGTATAACATTTAGTAGTAATCTTTGTCTCCATATACAGTATATGAGCTTAAGCTTACTCAAGAGATAATTAGACTTTCTTGCTTGTATAGCAGGACTTTGAGAGTCTGTGTTACTGTTGTGGATAACATACAGTAGGCAGAAACTCTATTAGAATCACATATATTTTCATGCACCCATTAGTTGCCATTGAATCAAATGGCCCAAAGTTTAAAATATAACTAACCCATTAACCTGCCCTCATAACTTTTTACTAAATGGCAGTGCAAATAAATGCTTTCTGTTTCATTTGATGTTAAATGCTTCAGTTAGAGGGCCAGAACACGCATTTGGTAAATGTGTCTCCTCTAGTACTCCTTTGAAGGCTATTTAAAGGGCTTGCTCTGTTAAATAAACAGACAAACACACATTAGAGGGCTTCAGGACATGCTGCTAGTGAGACTCATTCTTTGGTGCACACCATTAAGTATAAGAAGACTAAGCTACTGTAGCAGGAGAAAATGAGCTAGAGGGGCCCTAAGCCCCTTTCGGAAGTTAAAAACAAAGTAAATAAGGTGACAATTTGCCATTCATACACACACAAACACTATAACCAGTTGAAGAGAACAACATTGAGGGAGAGGGTGGGACACATTATGCAGCATGTGAACATTTTGACTGTGAAACATAAGGATTTGAGCAACTTTGACAAGGGCCATTGTGATGGCTAGATGATTGGCTTAAAGCTACTCCAAAACTGCAGCTATTGTGGGATGCTCCCAGTCTGCGGGGATCATTACCTACCAAAAGTATCTAAAAAAATACAATAATCTTGAATGAACAATAATCTTCGTATAATTTTCCTTTTTCTTCCATTTCCTCGCACCTCTCATCTGTTCCATTTTCCATATTGGCTGAATAATATTTATCTAAAAGATTTTAGTCTCCAAGTGCTTTCTATGGCCTCTGAGCTATTTTCCACTCGGGCAACCATGAAGTCATATTGGCACTAAACATATGGTGGGCTCTGTGTGGAGATACATTTGCAGATTGCACCGGTGTTTCAGTTGTCTTAGTGAATAACAACATGGTGGATTCAGTGCTTGATACATGCCCGCACACTTGAGTTAGTGCTACTGTTTTTCCTTCATAATCACTGAGCTGTAACATTTCAGTTTCCCCCTCTCCAGTGTTTTGGGGTGAATTAGGAAGTGAGCTTGATAAGATGATGAAAAAGGCTTATTTGTGTAAAAACAGAAAATAGATATGCTTAGTATTATATAGACTAAGTTTTTAGATAAAGTTGTATGAGCAGAACTTTTATTTTTTTATTTTTTGCAAACAAAATCAAACCTGTATTACATTTTGCTGAACAAAAAGCCAACCTGTAATTTGTTGCATCTGTGCACAGAACATTGCACACTTTCATTTCAAACATTTATGTGCAGAACACTGCACATTATTCATTTTCTTCCCCTGGGTTTAAATACATTAAACTCCAAATACATAATATACAACACTAGATTCTATACTTACTGTACCCACCTCATTATGCACTGAATACAAATAATGAAACTTAGAGGTGCTTTACTCTAGTTATAGGGGTCTAGAGCCAAGCACATTTTTGCTGTTGTTGCTATTTCACTTATATTTTTATTAATAGATTTATTGGATGTGTCAAAGGAAGACAATTATATATCTGTGTAGGACTGGGGTCCATCTGGATTGAAGTTGACCGTCCTACTCTACAGAATCCATGTAATGCATAACTTCTTCTATCCAAGGTTGAGAAGGGTTCTTTTTTGTGCTGGCAGTATTCAGAATTATTTACATCTGCCATAACAAGCTGTTACTCAGACCTCCCTCTACACATTGGAAGAATATCTATATGTATCATTACTTTGTTTACTAAGTGTCAATATTTTTGTTATTTACACAAAGGTTTTTTAGTGTTTAGTGATTTATATTCTACATTTTAAAACAATATAGATTTCAAAACTATAAAATAACATGGAATTAAGTAATTGAGTATCAACAACAACAGCAGCATTCAATATTTATTTAACACATGAGAATTAGCTATTCTGGAACAGTTCTCTCCATCTCTAACAATAATTCCCTCTAGCTAATCCCAAAGTGAAATACCTGATGCTACACCAAAAAAAAAAAGCAACAGAATTACAAATCACTACCCTTACTAACCTACTAAATACAACCAGGAGAGAATTAAGTATAAACAAAATGGCGTTGTCTTCATACAAAGCCACTATATACAGAAATATATGCAAAAATATACAAAATGTATTCACAAAAACAAAGCAACCAAGCCGAAGAAGAGCAAACCCAAAATGCAGTCAAAACAAGTAAATGGTCATATGCAGAAGAGTCTATCAAATATCAATCAATATCAAAGGGGGAAAACAGCATAGTCAAGAAAATGTAGCAAGGGGTCAGAAACAGTATAATTTTTACAACAATCACAATATAAGCAGTAAGCAAAGACGTACTGTAGCAGCCTTGTAGCCTAAGGTCATGTACACACATAGTGGTGTATTTAAAAAACTGAGATTTTAAAAAAATAATTCTGTCCATATTACCTACATTTTAAAAATGTCTTTGAACACATGAAAACGCCCTTTTAATTCAATTCAATTCAATTTTATTTGTATAGCGCTTTTAACAATTGTCATTGTCACAAAGCAGCTTTACACAATCAAAATAATTATTTAAGTTTGTATGGAATGTGAATGTGTTTGAATCAAAATGGTCAGATAGTCCCTGATAAGCAAGCCGAAGGCAACAATGCTGTTTTAAGTGCTGTTAGGAGCATCCCTAATCAAGAGGGGGCCAATCAGAAGCCTAGACAAAATGTCATCACTAGTTGCAAGAAATCTGATTGGTCTCGTCGAAAACCACCGCCACTGTCTGAAGGGTTTGTGTCATTGGAGTTTTGTATGTACAGTAGCAGCAGTGAGCTTCGTAATACATTCAGGCACCTCTGTTTGTTAAAGTACTTATTTTGTGTGTGAGTAACTGCGAGTGTATGTGCACGCATATGGAAAGTCCAGTAAGCAATGTTAACACATGTTAGTGTTAGTCACTGGTCTATTGTAAAATTTACTGTAGAAATATCCTCATAAACTAAGCTGATGTCAAATCAAGGAGAATAGCACACAGACATTTATGGCACACAAGGTGGCATTACAACAAGTTAAAATCTCCATTTCCCCTATACACACAACACCACTGAAGAGTTTTGGAAAATCTTCACTTTGGACAGAGTTTTCCAAAAGCTCCGTTTTCAACGACCAAATCTGCGTTTGCATGTGGACAAAAGACCAAAACCGCAGATAAAAATTCTTAGTTTTTAAAAATACCCAGATACATGTGGACATGGCGTAAAAGGCCTAAGTAGGCCTCTGGGGCTCCTGGTTAACCAATCATCAGGCAGGAGGCGGGATCAATAAGGGTAGAGCAGGTGAGGAACCAAAAGATTGCAGAAGCCAATTGCAGTGGGCAGGTCCTGAAACATTAAGGGACACACCCCTTCCCACTCCCAGCAGCGACAGAAAAGAAAGCATAAAATACAAATAAACTCGATATTGTAACACTAAATAGTTAGCAATTCTTGAGCTGCAAAGCATTACTACACCATGACATCCATGCAGTCTAAAGCAATCACTAGAAGTTTTATCCATTTCCATTGACTAAATAGACAGAGTTAAGGTCTATTTTAGTCAAGTGAGATAGTGATTTCTACGAATCTATCTTTCACTGTGAGCATAACCTCTACTAAATTATAAAATATTCTATAGTTTTAAAATAAACATTGTTTATTTATCAAAGAAAGGGAGACTGATATATTGTATGTTTAATTGAACTGTTTGGATTTGTTTCTCTTTTTCTAGAGAAGGCATGGTAGCAAATGTGCAGAGATGTTAAGTTCAAAATAAATAATAAAAATAAAGTAAAAAAGGTAAAGTAATGAAATTTGCCTGTTCACTAATCATATTTTACAGTCACTCAGATCTCATTAAAACATTGTACACCTGCTACTTTAATGACTTTACAATAACAGGTCTGTATGCCCAGTGACTTTAAAATAGAGTAAGCAAGAAGAGTATGATAATAATAATAATAATAATAATAATAATAATAATAATAATAATAACAATCATCATCACCATCCAACATTGGGGCCATAATAAATGACAGTATTTTAAATTATTTTGATACTTTGGTAAATTTAAAGGAAAGTTATTTTGTACTTTTACTTAAGTGAAAATATGAATGGATGACTTCTACTTTTACTGGAGTAATACTTTTCACTAGGGCATCTCTACTTTCAGTCAAGTTCAGGATTTGTGTACTTTATCCATGACTGTTCAGAAGTCAAAAAGTCAAAAGTATGCATATGTTCCAAATCACACTGGGGAGTTTAAGTATTTTAGTGGGAAAAAAAAGGTTGGTAGGTTATTTACATTAAACAATGACAAGGGACTACTGTGCGTGACATTCTATGATTAAATTCAGTGACCACCAAACTAATTCTGCTAGTGGGAGGAAAGGGACGAACAGTTTGCATGAATCAGTGTAGCAAGGTGAAGGAAAGAACAGGGTGGCAGATGGATTGAATTGTGGCCAATGTCAGGGGTCCAAGGCACTGTCCTCTGAGGTATTCTGCTGTGCTCCTGGACATTACAAAGTCACACAGTGGAGAGGAGAATGGGTTTGGCGTGAAAGGTGGGAATTTTCAAGCAACTGGCATTAACTGTTCACGTTGACAATCTGTTTCTCTCTTTTTTTTCTTTAGCTGGACTATCCAGAAGGAATTATGTTAAATATACTAGATTTATACACTCAAAATTCTGGATAGTTTTAGGTGTCTTTACCTTGTGTACTTGGTCTTAAAGTGTTTAATGTTTAACTTGAATTATGCCCCTTATTTACACAGATCCCCAATGTTGTTTAGATGTTCCCATTTAGACTGCTTTAGGATACCTATTAGGGGCCGCCAAAGTGGATTCAACAGGATTTTTTTCCAAGTCAGAAGAGTAGTTCCCTTTCAAGGCTACACTCGATGCTGCGTGGAAACGCTATGGGAAACATGTCGGCGGTTGTGAAGCATGTGTGTACAAACACGCCAAATTTTGGCTTATATAACCTCGGTCAGGTGACGTCATCTGATTAGACTCAGTTGCAGGTTATAAATATCGGTGAGCTGGCGACAACCTCAGATTAATTTGTCTTCACGACATTGTGAACGCAACGTGTGCAAGCACAAAACACATTTAAAACAAAGATACCTTTTAAAAAAATTATCACTGAGATAATGGCGGAGTTTAGCGCTGCATGTCCGTGTGAGAACTATCTCTCCGAAGGCGACATGCACACTCTTTGTTTTGAATGCTTGGGTGAGAGCCACGCTCTCGATGGATTTAAAGGAGAGTGTGAGCATTGTGACAATCTCCCAGTAAAAATGCTCCGCGCGCGCCTTGCGTTCTTCAGGGAACCACGCGCCGCGCTGCACTCCTGGGGATCACAGGTTGATCTGGCCGAGGCACGAGAGACGGAGCCTCTCCTTTCTCTCGCCTCCTCCCCCGATCACGTACTCACTCCCTCCACTTCACGAGCGCACTGTAGTGCTTCTCGTGAGTCGATGGAAGAGACCCTTTCCCTTGCTTCTGTAGAAATCGCAGCAGCCACCTCAGAACGACCCTCTAGCAATGACAGAGAGTATGAAAGGTTGCTGGAAGTCATAACGCGTGCAGTCGAACAGCCTCACATTGACTGGCCACAGGAGCAAGCTCTCACCACACACTCAAAATTAGACGACAGATTTCTGTCGGGTGGCCAGGAGAGGGCGCCAAAACGCCGCTCTCTCCCATTTTTCGATGATCTCCATAGTGAACTATCCCGTTCATGGGATAAACCTTTTTCATCCCGTATTTTTGTACCACCAACCTCGTTCTTTTCCAACATCGTTGATGCTAAGACACGAGGCTATGTGATGATGCCCCAGGTTGAGGAGACGCTAGCTAGCTATCTCACTCCTGGAACATCATCATTGAAGAAGCCAACCCTCCCCTCCAAGCCGTGTAGAATTTCTTCTAACCTGGTAGGGAAGGCGTTTCAAGCAGCAGGTCAGGCTGGCGCTTCCTTGCACAACATGGCGGTTTTGCAAGCGTACCAGGCTGATCTGCTGAATGATTTGAGCACGAGCGGCACTGTGGATCAAGAAGCATTCACAGAGTTACGCCGGGCTACTGATCTGTCCCTGCGTGCGACTAAACAAACAGCCCGTGCTATAGGCCGTTCTATGGCATCCCTGGTGTGTGCAGAAAGGCATTTATGGCTTAATCTGACGGGCATCAAGGATAAGGATCGATCATTCCTCCTTGATGTCCCTGTCTCACCATCAGGCCTATTTTTAATTCCGTCGCCACCAAGTTTCGAGATGCCAATGTCTATGAACAGGCTTTTGGAAAATTTCTCCCTCGCCGTGCTCAGGAGCCGAGGCCGTCGGCCACCCAGCCTCGACCAAAGCTGAGTCTCGCAGAAAGGCAAGAGGCGCAGAAGGAGAGCGTCAGTAGCCGCGCACCCCCCCGTAAGGACTGGGGTACGGCTCGCCGCCCCTCACAGATTGCCTCTAAAAGCTCAGACCGCCGCGCCGTCTTCTTCTCTAAGAAGAGGCCCTGAAGGGTTGTGGGGTCTTCCGCGGGGGAGAGCACGTAATTTTCTTCTTTAAGAACATGACCCCCCCCCCCCCCCCCCCCCCCCGGGCAAACCACGGGACCGATGTTTATTTCCGCCGCCTTTGGTGTTTTGGACGACGCCGGTCCTCAACGACATGTTAGCTCTTTGGTTAAATTCCTGCTGTATTCCATGATGCCGCCCCCCCCCCTTCATCACATCACTCTGCGGTTTCATGGAAGTGGAGATCACGCCATTCTGAAACACGGAAAGTGTGCATCTCCTGACAGAGGCTGCTGGAGGAACGGGGCCATAGAACATGTTCCCCTACCAGATAGTGAGTCAGGTATTGCTTAGTTCCTATAGGAACAGTGGGGCTGCGTCCAATTTTTAGATTTTGTGGTTTTTACCACCATCTAAATAAATTAATACAGTATCAAAATTGACTGTCAAAGTGATTGCTCTCAAATCCTACCAAGCAATTGATTTGTGACAATCTATTGAAGGACGCTTACTTTCATATTGCCACAACACAGAGAAGGACCTGAGGTTCACTTCGGGGGCGAAGCTTACCAGTATCAGATCCTTCCATTTTTGCCTAGCCCTCTACATGAATGTATTGAATTACATATACGACTGGCTGGCCCAGTCTCAGTAGCTAGCGCTTCGACATCAGCATGTCGTGCTAGCTCATCTTTGGTTCTAAGATTGAGACAAGGAAATCAAGCTAGACCAGCAAAGGTTCTCATGGCAGCTGTATCCACAGTGACACCTTTGGGCCGTCTGCACATGGGAGCACTCCAGATGTGGCTAAGATAGGGGATTTCAACCTAGGGCCAATCCCCAACAAGGGTTACGCGCCAGGTGCTTCGTACCCTCCCTATGTGGCTCAGACCCCGGTTTCTACTTTGGGTCCCACTCTAAGTTCGTCTTGTCGTCACAGATGCTAATGACAGACGTTTCCCTCACGGGCTAAGATGCTACTGCCCTCTCCTATGAGGCGCTTGAGCTCACTTTGCCTCTGGGAGTCAGGGCCCATTCAACCAGAGGGGTCACCTAATCTATTGCTGCTGCAAGAGGTACTCCCTGCAGCAAGTGTGTGATGCGGCAGGTTTTTTCCTCCCCGCACACATTTGCAAAATTTATAGTCTGGATGTCCACGTAGCTCCCAGACATAGTTCTGAGACTCCGCGGCCTTGTGCACACATGCTACACAACCTTGGGGTCCAGACACCTGCAGTGCGGCGGCGTTGGTATTCTCGTTCCCATAGCGTTTTCACGCAGCATCAAGTGTAGCCTTGAAAGGGAACGTCTCGGGTTACTTTGCTGTAACCCTGTTCCCTGAAAGGCGGGAACGAGATGCTGCGTCCCAATGCCACACTGCCTACGTGACCGGACGTCCGTTCAGACAAATGAATCTGAGGTTGTCGCCGGCTCACCGATATTTATAACCTGCAGCTGAGACTAATCAGATGACGTCACCTGACCGAGGTTATATAAGCCAAAATTTGGCGTGTTTGTTCACACATGCTTCACAACCGCCGACATGTTTCCCATAGCGTTTTAACGCAGCATCTCGTTCCCGCCTTTCAGGGAACAGGGTTACAGCAAAGTAACCCGAGACGTTTAGTTGTTTCCAAAAAATATATATGTTATGTTTTTATCTTAATTTTCTATTATTTCCAACATTGTACAATAATGCTGAAGATATCTCAACTATGAAATAGCACAACGAGAATTAAGAATGAATAAAAAAAATCAAGATTATGTTTTATAGTTTAGATTGTCCAAAGTAATAAACGTTTAATAAATGCTGCCTTTTGCAATGTGGGGGCGCGCCGATGTGTGAGGAATCTGAGTGTATAGGTGTGAACAGCTGGGACATCAATAGGAGTCCTGGTGTTACAGTACCTGGGCCAGGTGTCAATAGATCTTTCATATTCATGAAAAGTCATGGATTATTTAGTGAAACACAGGCTCTGCTGAAAAATACCCCAAATAAAAGGTCTTTCTGATGGGTTATAATTTAGTTGTTTTGCTATGGGCACATACCCAAGACTTTCATTAACTAAGTTATGTGTTTAAAACTATCTGGGAAGTTTGTTTATTATTTGTTTATTCTCCTTTTCACAGTTTTTATGCTAGAGTCTGTGTTGTGTTTTCTTGTATGTATACTTTGATTCAAGTTTAAAAGTCGAACAAAAACATTTAACATATTTACATCAGCCACATTATGAATGCCCATTTTGTGCTCTAATATTTGTTAAAAAAATTTAATTTACACAAATTTAACCCATAGGGGGCTGAGGCCTTTTTGAAGACCTGCAGTGATTCAGCACTCTTCTTAAATTGGACTATCCAATTTGGAAATTTGTGTAAATTTCAAATATAGTAGCTGTAGATGCGGTCATATTATTTCACCAGTTTTGATTCGTAGCTTAGGTTTAAAGTTTCACCCACACAACAGAAGTCCGATCTCTTTGTCTCTTGTAGTTTATTTTGTCAGCATCAAAGAATCAACACTTCATACAGTCGTCTTGAGTAAATCCACTGTGATTACAGACACCAGTTGCTGCATCTTGCAAATCTCTGACTTTTACAACAACCTATTTGCTGTATCTTGTAAATTACAGTCTTAGCTTACGTATATAACAACACTCTTGTTGTATATCTCTACTTACGGGAGCTTACGGTTACAACAACCTAGTTGTTTTATCTTATATTTCCAGCTTATGAGCTTACGTTAGCTGATGAGCTTACAAGCTTACGGTCAAAAGCTTGTGTTTCTGTAGCCTTCCGCATCTAAACTGAACTCTCTATCCTATGACAGTCATACAAATGCATGTAATAGTAGAATGACATCACAGACCAACCTACGATTGTCAAAATGGATGCATGACTAAGAAATATAAAGCTTATGGCTTATGTAACAACTTAATGCTTAATGCTTTACTAATGAACAGAACAAGGTAGAATAAATGAAATAACAACAAATAAAATAAAATAAACACAAGAACACATTCATAACAAGTACGATATGGCTCTTACAGTAGCTAATACATTTACATTACATTACATTTAGGCAATTGGCAAACGGTCTTATCCAGAGCGAATTCAATTTTTTTAAATCTCATTATACATCTGAGCAGTTGAGGGTTAAGGGCCTTGCTCAAGGGCCCAACAGTGGCAACTTGGTGTTTGTGGGGTTTGAACCTTGGATCTTCCGAACTACAGTATAGTCCAATGCCTTAACCACTGAGCTACCCCTGGCCCCATTTTCCCTTTTTTATGTAGAGCACAAACTGAGCTTTCATGATGTGGCTGATGTAAATTTGTCAGATTTATGTGCAACTTTTAAACTTGGGTCAAATTGCGCACACAGAAAATACAATTTCAAACTTTAGCAAAAAAAGGGAGAATAAACAAACCTGGCAGATTGTTTTGAA
The DNA here is from genome assembly GCA_030522415.1 of Channallabes apus. Lineage (NCBI taxonomy): Eukaryota > Metazoa > Chordata > Actinopteri > Siluriformes > Clariidae > Channallabes > Channallabes apus. The sequence goes on along the minus strand of CM060108.1, from coordinate 29,943,179 downwards.
CACAGTACTGAGTTGATGAAAGTGTTGGATGTGTGTAACAAAGCAACTAAATGATAACACTCAGAAAGACCTTTTATTTGAGGTAAAGTGACTGACGTGCTTAACTTTTTTCAGCAGAACCTCTGTTTCACTGAATAATCTATGACTATGACACACCTGGCTGAAGGTAACATCAGGTTTCACCAGGACTCCTATTGTCTCAGCTGTTCACACCTATACACATCCTCAGATTCCTCACACAAAAAGGGCTTCTGAAACATTAACTGAAATACAATTCTTATATATACACAAAATTTTTTATAGTATTATAACGCTCAGATAAAATGATGTTAACTGAAGTTACACTAAAAGAGGAAATCTTTATCTTCATGTTGGAGTGTGTTAAGACCCAGTGAACAAGAACAACAATACCATGACCAATTAGAAAAAAAAGTGTATTATACAAAAACTAAACAAAAAAGGTGCAACAAACCCAACAAAGAAAACAATGTTTACAAAATATATACAATTTAAAGCTGTGTGGGTGTAAGTGTGTAGAATGTCCAAAGTCCAGGGCCCAGTTTCACGAAAGCTTCTTATCGCTAAGTAGTTCTTATGTTGTACCTTAACCTCTCTCTTAATGTTATGGCCTGATTCCCGAAACGTTCGTACTCTAAGTATATCTTAGGTAAGTCACATGTTCGTAACGTTTGGTCTCGACCAACCTTAACTCGCTCTTAGCGTTGTTTCAGCTCAAGATGCTAGTCGCCGCCATTGTGCTGCAGTCTTTATAAATCAGCGATGTATGCAAGGACATTATCAAATTCAAATTTTATTCGTCACATACACAGTCATACACAGTACGATATGCAGTGAAATGCTTACACGACCGCCAGTGACCTTAAAAAGAGAATTAAATCTTATAGTAAGAAATAAATATGAATAAAGAAATACGATAGGAAAATTAAAACTTAACTAGAATAAAAATAGAAATAAAAATAGAAGAATACTGTACATAAAATAGAAATAAAAAGAGAAATATACTGTACAATAGAAATTTTCTTTTTTTAAATTGAAATTTGGTGGAGGAAGTATGGTGTGCAAGTATGCATAGAAAAGTGTCTTAAGGTGCCTTATTAAAGTGTCTTTGTGCAAAGGTCCAGAATGTAAACATAAACATGAGTTCCGATGTAAGTGTAGATGTGCATGAAGTGTCCATAGTGTCCATTGACGTTAACAGGTTGTATTAGATCTGTGTTTGTGGTGTGAATGTGGTATGGTTGAGAGACCTTATCGCCTGCGGGAAGAAGCTCCTCCTCATTCTCTCTGTGTTGGCCTTCAGGGAGCGGAAGCGCTTTCCTGACCGCAACAGAGAGATCAGTCCATTGTTGGGATGGCTGAGGTCCTTCACGATCTTCCTGGCTTTAGTCCAGCACTGCTTGGTGTAGATTGAGTGCAGGTCAGGGAGCTTGGTGCGGATGATGCGCTCAGCTGAACACACCACCCTCTGTAGAGCTCAGGTCATGATGTTTCCCGTCAGGATGCTCTCTATGGTGCAGGAGTAGAAATTCTGAAGTCTCTCAAACATCTGAGGTGGTACAGATGCTGCCGGGCCTTTTTCACCACGGTGTTGATGTGACAGGACCATGACAGGTCCTGCGTGATGTGAACACCGAGGTATCTGAAGCTGTCCACTCTCACCACTGGGCCCCTGTTGATGACGGGGGTCTGGTAGTTCCTCTCCTGCTTTGTACTAAAGTCCACTATCAGCTCCTTTGTCTTACTGACGTTCAGGAGGAGATTGTTCCTCTGGCACCAGTTCTCCAGATTTCCAATCTCCTCCAGGTAGGCTGACTCATCGTTGTTCGTGATCAGGCCCACCACGACAGTGTCGTCAGCAAACTTGATGCAAACTCCACGGCGGTGGAGTTGGTAGTGGCCACGCAGTCGTAGGTGTATAAAGAGTACAGCAGGGGGCTCAGAACACAACCCTGGGGAGCTCCAGTGCTGAGAGTGAAGGAGGCTGAGACATGACCGCCCATCCTTACTGCCTGTGGTCTGCCCGTTAGGAAGTTGGAGATCCACTGACACATGGGTGAGCTGAGTCCCAGGTGCTCCAGCTTGGTGGTGAGTGTGGAGGGAATTATGGTATTAAATGCAGAGCTGTAGTCGATGAAGAGCATTTTCACATAATTTCCCCTCTTTATAGTACAACATTATGGTACGTTATCAAAGTCGTATTATTCAATTCAATTCAATTCAGTTTTATTTGTATAGCGCTTTTAACAATTGACATTGTCTCAAAACAGCTTTACACAATCAAAATAATTATTTAAGTTTGTATGGATTGTGAATGTGTATGAATCAAAAATGTTCAGAAAGTCCCTGGTGAGCAAGCCCGAGGGCGACAGTGGCAAGGAAAAACTCCCTGAGATGGTAATAGGAAGAAACCTTGAGAGGAACCAGACTCAACAGGGAACCCATCCTCATCTGGGTGAAACAGATATCAGGAAACTATCTGCATTTATATAGTGTTAAGTGTTAGGTTCAGCTATAATAGTTGATGTTAATTGATGTTAAAATGGAGTCCAGTAGTTATTGGAGATTCAGATAGACTTGTAGAAAGTTCCAGTCCTGAACTATCGAATTGTCAAGTCCTTAGAGAAACAGCTGACAACACCAGTTGAGGCCAGAACCATCTTCTAAGTAGAGAGAATCATCCCCAGACACCAGACGCATCCCAAAGAGACACACGGGGCATCCATGCGATCTCCAACCAGAAACGGGGCACCAGGATGGATCAGACAGGGAGATGTGCAGAGCTGTGGCAATTACAGAGGTATAAAGCTAATGAGCCATACAATGAAGCTGTGGGAAAGAGTAGTGGAAGCTAGGTTAAGGGCAGAGGTGAGAATTTGTGAGCAGCAATATGGTTTTATGCCTAGAAAGAGTACATCAGATGCAGTATTTGCTTTGAGGATGCTGATGGAGAAGTACAGAGAAGGTAATAAAGAGTTGCATTGTGTCTTTGTAGATTTAGAGAAAGCGTACGACAGGGTGCCGAGAGAGGAGCTGTGGTGTTGTATGAGGAAGTCTGGAGTGGCAGAGAAGTATGTTAGAGTGGTGCAGGACATGTATGAGAGTTGTAAGACGGTGGTGAGATGTGCTGTAGGTGTGACAGAAGAGTTCAAGGTGGAGGTGGGTCTGCATCAAGGATCGGCTCTAAGCCCCTTTTTGTTTGCTCTAGTGATGGACAGGATGACAGATGAAGTTAGACAGGAGTCTCATAGTCTCCATAGTCCATAGACCATAGTCTCCATGGTCTATGATGTTTGCAGATGACATTGTGCTTTGTAGCGAGAGCAGGGAATAGGTGGAAGAAAATTTAGAGAGGTGGAGTTACACTCTGGAAAGCAGAGGAATGAAGGTTAGCCGCAGCAAGACGGAATACATGTGTGTGAATGAGAGGGACCCAAGAGGAACAGTGAGGCTACAGGGAGCAGAGGTAAAGAAGGTGCAGGATTTTAAGTACTTAGGGTCAACTGTCCAGAGCAACGGAGAGTGTTCAAAGGAGGTGAAGAGACGAGTACAGGCAGGTTGGAATGGGTGGAGAAAAGTGTCAGGTGTGTTGTGCGATAAAAGAGTATCAGCGAGAATGAAAGGAAAGGTGTACAGGACAGTGGTGAGACCAGCAATGCTCTACGGCTTAGAGACAGTGGCACTGAAGAAAAGACAGGAGGCAGAGCTAGAGGTAACAGAGCTGAAGATGTTGAGGTTCTCTTTGGGAGTGACAAGGATGGATAGGATCAAGAATCAGTTCATCAGAGGGACAACCCATGTGAGATGTTTTGGAGATAAAGTCAGAGAGGCCAGATTGAGGTGGCTTGGACATGTTCAGAGGAGAGATGGTGAATATATCGGTAGAAGGATGCTGAGGTTGGAACTGCCAGGCAGGAGGTCTAGAGGAAGACCAAAGAGGAGATTTACAGTATGGATGCAGTAAGAGAGGACATGAAGTTAGTTGGTGTGAGAGAAGAGGATGCAGAGGATAGGGTTAGATGGAGGCAGATGATTCGCTGTGGCGACCCCTGAAAGGGAACAGCCGAAAGACAAAGAAGAAGAAGATTCCATAATTTTGGGGCTTTGTGAGAAAAAGCTCTGCCCCCAGCTGTAGTTTTCATAATACGTGGTACTGACAAGCAGCCTGCATCCTTTGACCGAAGTAGGCGTGGCGGATCATAAGACACTAGCAGTTCGCTCAGATACTGCGGCGCGAGACCATTTAATGCTTTATATGTCAAGAGTAGTATTTTCAAATCAATGCGAAATTTCACAGGGAGCCAATGTAGTGAAGATAGGATAGGGGTGATGTGCTCATATCTTCTGCTTCTAGTGAGGACTCTCGCTGCTGCATTCTGAACTAGCTGAAGCTTGTTTATGCACCTAACAGAACAACCAGACAGTAAGGCATTACAATAGTCCAACCTAGAAGTGATAAAAGCATGAACTAGTTTTTCTGCATCGTTTACCGACAATATATTTCTTATCTTGGCAATATTTCTGAGGTGAAAGAATGCTATCCTGGTGATATTATCTACATGAGCTTCAAATGAAAGGCTGGAATCTATAATCACGCCGAGGTCTTTTACTGTTGCACATGATGGAACAGAAAGGCCATCTAAAGTTACGGTGTTATCTAAGATTTTACTTCTAGCTGTATGCGGTCCTATGACTAGAACTTCTGTCTTATCCGGATTAAGCAGAAGTAAGTTAATTAGCATCCAATTTCTTATGTCCTGCACACATTGCTCAACTTTAGTAAGCTGGTTTTTCTCATCAGGTTTTGTTGAGACGTATAGCTGTATGTCGTCAGCATAACAATGAAAACTAATACCATGCTTACGGATTATGTTGCCCAGAGGAAGCATGTAAAGGGAGAAAAGCAGTGGGCCTAAAACTGAACCCTGCGGAACGCCAAACTCCACTAGAGAACATGCAGAATAATCACCATTTAAGTCTACATACTGATAACGATCGGTCAAATAGGATCTGACCCGGGGGTGGGCTGTACCCTTAATTCCTACTACATTTTCTAATCTGTGAAGAAGAATAGCATGATCAATGGTGTCAAAAGCTGCACTGAGGTCGAGTAATACAAGCATAGTTACACAACTCTGATCAGAGGCCAATAGGAGGTCATTTACTACTTTAACGAGTGCTGTTTCTGTGCTGTGATGAGGCCTAAATCCTGACTGATACAGTTCATGTATGCCATTTCTATGTAGATATGAGCATAGCTGCTCCGCTACTATCTTTTCCAGAATCTTAGAGATAAAGGGGAGGTTTGATATTGGCCTGTAATTGGACAGCTGACAGGGGTCGAGGTCAGGTTTATTAATTATTGGTTTGATAACTGCTAATTTAAAAGATTTTGGAACATAACCAATGCTGAGTGAGGAATTAATTATTCTCAACAGCGGTTCTGTTATTACTGGTACTATCTGTTTAAGAAAATGTGTCGGTATAGGATCTAATATACAGGTTGATGAATTTGCAGAAGAGATGAGTGAAATTAGTTCATTCTCTTCAAGAGGAGTAAAGTATTCTAGGTTTGAATCTGACATGGCTAGGTTAACATCTGTATCAATTACATTGTTCGGTTTCAAAGCCTCAATTGTATGCCTGATATTTACAATTTTATTATTAAAAAAGTTCATGAAGTCCTCACTATTGCATGATGTTGTTGTGGAGATTTCTGTAGTGGTCTTATTTCTGGTTAATTTGGCTATGGTATTAAATAAAAATCTAGGATTATTTTTATTTTCTTCTATAAGAGTGGAGAGATACGTTGATCTAGCTACACTAAGAGCTTTCCTATAGTTCAGGATGCTCTCTTTCCATGCTATTTGAAATACTAACAATTTAGTTTGACGCCATTTACGCTCTAATTTCCGAGCAGTCTGTTTTAAAGTGCGCGTGTGATCGTTATACCAGGGAGCGAGTTTCTTATCTCTAATAATTTTTCTTTTAGCTGGAGCTACATTATCTAAGGTACAATGAAATGACGACTCTAAATATTCAGTCGCCTGATCGAGTTCTGTGGGGTCAAACGGTGACCTAATCGAAGTTGGTAACTCTGGGAGATTACTGATAAAATTCTGTGTGGTAGTTGATGTGAATGTACGTTTAATACGGTAGCGCGGTGCTGTGCGTACATTATCACTGTGACACACTTGAATGGAGACAAGATAGTGATCTGAGATAATTTCAGACAGTGGAATTGTGAATACATTTCTTATAATTAATCCGAAAATTATTATTAGGTCTAAAGTGTGACCTGCTTTATGAGTGGGTCCTACTACACACTGATTTACGCCTACGGAGTCCAATATGGACATAAATGCTGTTCTCAGAGGGTCTTCTGGATTCTCAAAATGAATGTTAAAATCTCCAGCAATTAACACTTTGTCTACAGAAACGACCAGGTCTGAGATGAAATCTGCAAATTCACTAAGAAATTCAGAATACGGCCCTGGAGGTCTGTAAATTATAATTAGTGGAATCGACTGAGCTGATTTAATATACTTAAATACACTTATGTTACTATAAAGAATTTCAAATGAGTTAAATTTGTGTCCGTGTTTTTGTACGATAGACAGATTATCATTATGAATAACTGCGACGCCTCCTCCTCTACCAGTTAACCGAGGCTGGTGTATGTAGCTGTATCCAGGAGGACTAGCTTCATTTAGAGCTACATACTCGTCCTGTTTAACCCATGTTTCAGTTAAACAGAGTATATCAAACGCCTGTTCTATGATAATTTCATTAACAATAACCGCTTTTGATGCGAGAGATCTAATATTTAACAGTCCTAGCTTCAGATCAGATGTGCCGGCTGCGCATTCAGTATGATCTGAGTTTGTGGTCTTTATGTTAATTAAATTATTAAAACAGACTTTCTGAGTCTTTCTACATTTTTGCTTAGATCGGGGAACAGACACAGTCTCAATATGGTGAACCCTGAGTGACGACTCTATGCAGCTAGCAGACGGTTGGTTTAGCCTGTCTGTCTGCTCCCTGGCCTGGGCTCTGGATTGTCACCGATTAACTAGACCTCTACTGAGACTATGAGCTATACTACAGGAAATGAGAGCAGCACCTTCCAGAGTGGGATGGACACCGTCCCGCCCTAACAGGTCAGCTTTGCCCTCAAAGGTCTTCCAATTATCTATAAAGCCCACATTATTTTTGGAGCACCACCTGGACATCCAGCGGTTCAGTGACCATAACCTGCTGTAAGCTATGTCGCCACATCTCATTGGGATGGGACCAGAGCATACTACTTCATCGGACATCGCCTTCGCTAATTTAAACACCTCTGTAAAGTTATTCTTACTAACCTCTGACTGACGAAGGCGTATATCGTTAGCTCCAGCATGTACCACTATCTTAGAGAACCTGTGCTGTCCTAGAGCCCTAAGATTACCTGCTATGTCCGGTGCTCTGGCTCCTGGGATACACCTAACCACTGCCGCTGGCGCCCCTAAAGGTCTAGCTAATTTCACGTGTCTCAGTATAGAGTCTCCTATAACCAGAGTTCTTTCAGGTTTCAGCACTGAGGAGGGCAAACCTGTTGGACACGTGAGGCACAGAGGAGGTGTGCTCCGGTGGGCTAGCCTTAGCGTTAGCTTTGGCTGAACGAGTATGCCGCCGAGTCGTCACCCATTCGCCCTGCTGTGAGGGCTCTAATGCCGGAGTCGGGGGCTGTTTATCTCCGCCTGTGGCACCCAGACTGTCCGCTACGGGAATAACGCTGCTCTCACACTGTCTAACACTCTCTAAAGTCTGGATGCGCTCCTCTAATGCTGATATCTTCTCTGTCAGAGTGCTCACTAACACACACCTATCACAAATAAAATTATCGCTAATGACGGAGGAAGAATGTCTAAACATCCTGCACTCTACACACTGAACGAGCTGAATGGTAGACATGATAACGTACCTCTGTGTCGGAGGTTTAGTTGTTTGGAGATGAATTCCGTTTGTTGTTCTTAGACGAGGAAACTCGCGCGTTCTCCAAAAATTGCAGAAAAAAGGCGAAGCCGAATAGTAAGGAGATGTAAAAGGTAGTTGCTATTAATATTGTTATTGTATAAAGCGATGTAGTTTAAACGCTGATACAAACGCGAAACTTTCGCGGCAACGATATGAAAAAAAAAAAAATTATGATGGAATATACTGTTAGCCTGTTTAAGAACTTTATTTTATTTGATATGAGAACTAATAGAGTGGCTTTTAATTAGCCTATTTCATAATGTGACTAATGAATTAAAATTGGCAATCATTTTTAATATTGAACAGGTGGCAAACAATTTGGCTCTAAGTGACTAAGATCGTATAAATGGGTAATCATGGTGGCATCCAGAAAGCAATAGATATGGCAGCAATACCGTGTGTTATTATGCTAAACCGAAGATGGCGCCGTCCGCGGAGCTGAGTGATTCATGTAAATTTTTTTCTTTAGGCAAAACTTCAGCCCTTTTCATATTTTGCCTGAGGTGGCTATTTAAAACAAAAGTTTCGCCTTCCAAAGCAACAGATTATGGAGCTTCTTGACCTGCTCAAACCTGTGTTTGCCAGGCCAACGCCTTGTACTTACGCTCTACGTCTCGGTGTCTTGCTGCTTGCTGCTTTTTGTTTCATTGATAATTAGCCATCATCCCTGACTGGATGGACTTTTCTTTTGACACGTTTTATTTTATGATGAAATTTGATTTAGTTAAATGAGAAAATAAATTTGGGAGTTTAAAACCCTGCATCTATTCCTTTTTATGAGTCATTGTAATGCTTAAAACCTCTACTCTGTCATCTCATCGTATTCGTTTTATAAGTGCACTATACAGTACAACCCCAATCACTGACATACTTCACATTGTTTCTGAAGTTGGAAAAGAGTGTTGTCAGCTGTTTGTCAATCAACTATGATTGTATACCCGGGTCGTTTCCCCTGCCACTACAGGTTACATGAAAATATAAGTGACAGTTTGGTGATTGAATTTACATATTTGTCTATTATGGCATGTTATTGATAAGTTAACCCATGTCGAAATAAATGTTATTGGAAGAATTTTGTGCAATGTTTAATTTGCATAGAAAGTGCTAAGAGTGTGCGTTATCAGGAAACCGGGCCCAGGTTATGTAAGAGTGTGTGAGAGAGATGAATCGGTCTCACCGGAAATGATGGAATAAAACCACGAGGCTGCTGTGGGAGCGTGAGTACTGTGGCGAATCAGTCCTTTCAGTGGTTTTCCAGATAAATAGGAAATTCCGCAAGGAACAGCCTTCATTCATCTCTTTGTGCACTCGGTATCAACAACAATGTAAACAGCGCGCTGTATCTCCATACTACATGTAGACAAAATGTAAAATCAGTACCCCAGAAAAACAACAGAGCACAAATATATACTTGCTCAATAAAACCTGTATTTTTAAAAGTGAAAGCACGCGCGATGCGAGCAACTTTATTTCAGCCATTCCAGGTCAAATAATTATTCATCGGTGGACACAAACAGCAAAAAAGCATGATGACAATTATTATTATGATTATTAGCATGCTTTTTTGCTGTTTGTGTCCAGCATTGAATGATTATTTGAAACTGAAGCACTTTGTATGGATTCATGCCATGAGTCATTTTATCATGGAGAGATTCTTACGTGCATATAAGACTACAGTGAAACCTTGAATTGCGAGTAACGCGGTTTGCGAGCATTTTGCAAGACAAGCCATGATTTTTATAAATTTTGACTTGAAATCTGAACAAGTCTTGATTTATGAGTACAGAGTATTATTTATCACGCATACGCTTCTTGTTTTGACGCCTAGTGTCACGTGATCACAAATGAGCCAACGGTTTTTCGCTCTCTTGTCCTTTGCAATTGTGGGTAATCGTTTCCCCTGCTGGGTCTTAGTTTACTGTTTACTATAACACTGTGACCATGTGTGTGTACGTGAAACACGTTTTATTTTGTGTCTGTATGCGTGTACAGCGTGTGAGTTAAACAAAAGCAATTCTCATTAGAGAAGTGAAAGATCCATTTTTCCTCTTTGTATTAACCTGCTCTTTGTGTCTGTGTGCGCGGGCGTCATTGGACACCGTGCCACACACACACATACATAGACAAACACACACACACACACACACAGACCCCTCCTACTTTCGCCTTCACACACACACACACTCTTTCTCTCAAAGATAAAGTGCAGGTATTTTTACTTTACATCAGTGATTTCTTTAGTGTGTCGCTCAATCCAGTGTCATTAGAGAGATTTCTTGTTTATTCTTCCGATAAAGAATCTGACAACTATCTCTTTTTAATTGTTAACATTAATTTAATAACAAACATTTATTTGGTGATAAACTTTTTGAAAAGAAAACCATTTACTCTTTGTATACATATTTTTTTTGTGGGTTGCTGCAATATAATTTCATTTACAAAAATACTTGCAAAAAATGCATGTCTTTAGAAAGACCTCAGCCCCCAGAGAGTTAAAAGTAATCATCGTCCCCGGAGCTGACTTAAATTAGCTTAAAGTGGGGAAGGGTGAAATTTTTGCATTTGAATGTTGTCTGACATTCTAAAGCACACACAGCAACACTAAAACAACAACAACTGAGAATGAATAGTGAATTGAGAGGCTCGATTATATTGCATAAATATTACAAAATCCCTGAAAAAAATCTTATGAAACATTTATATAAATGTAAGACAATTAATTTTTTTATTTATTCTAATTTCTATTCTGAAAGCGTATTTTTCAAGTTATTTCTATATTTAAAGTTTGATGTCTTTAAATGTAACGTTAAAAAATAATAATAACAATAAATAGATACAAACAGAGATAGGCTATATAACAGTTGATTATTTGTACAAATAAAATTGTCAGCTAGTGAACTTCATCATCTGTCTAAACAACATTTAACCAATGTTTAAAAAAAAAAATAATAATCATTATTGTAAAGTAAATATCAAAAGCTTTCGTTCAGATTTTTCATGTTTGTACTCAGATATGGAAATTACCATCACCGTTTTTAACACATATTGTTATGACTTTTTTATGACATAAAGATTGCAAGTTACTCGACTATACAGATAAAATTCCAGTGCCTGTGTGCCAGAAGATAAAACAACTTAAATGCATGTCTTCCTTGATGCCTGAGAGATGGTGGGACCAGTCAGGATGGGATGTGATAAATGCTTTGTGGTAAGTAGGTGGTGGGCCTTTTTTGGCTTTGTAGGCAGGCATCAGTGTTTAAATTTGATGCAGGCAGCTACAAGATACCAGTGGATGAGCAGAGGAAGTGGTATGGTGTAGAAGAACTTAGAAATGTTGAAAACAAGTTGTGCAGCTGCATTTTGGATCAGTTTCAGAGACACACAGGGGCAGACCTACCAGGAGTTAGTTGCCGTAGTTTAGTTTTAAAATAATAATTGACTAAAGTCGAGAGAAATGGACAAATGACAAGCATGTAAGGTTAGTAATGTTATGTAAACCTGTCTGCAGGTTGGTACAAAAACAGTTTTGGTCTCCATACAGTAGCTAGATTTTCCATTTAGGACTACTACCATTTACAATTACATTAAGCCATAAAATTATGTATAATTAAGCCCTTGATAAATCTGAGTGACAGCTGCATTGCAGGTGTCAAACCACTAGCTGTTTGCTATACTGTAACTGTAACTATACTGCTACTGTAACTGGAATTGTTGCAGTTTAACTAGCCACAAGAAATTTAGGAGTTAATTCACGATTACACATAGGGTATGTATGACATACTTCACTGAAAACCTAGAGCTAAACTTGTGGTAACTGAGTTAAGCTTGTGGTAACAGCCAGGCTTGGTCAATTCCAACAAATTGCCCATTTATGAATTGCCCAGTATTTAGATGCAGTCATTTCTTGCCAATATGCTGACAACTAAAGCTCCCAGAGTTGAGCTTCAAAACCACTCTTCCTAAAACCTATGGGGATTCGTGGAGGGTTTGTCCAGTTTTTTTATTTATTTATTTTTCAATATAAAGATTCCCAGTCTGTCTTTGTATGCTGCTGGATTGCATTAAACACACTTTAAGATTTCATTCAGTCACCTCTAGCATTGATTACAGCACACAATGTGGTGGCCAGTTCATGTGTGAAAATGATTCCTCATGCTGCCAGAACCACACTTTCACAAGTTGTCTTGGAATACGCCTGTGTCATCGAGGAAGAAAAACTCTATTCATGTGATGTGTTGTTGAGGCTAGACCTGCAGCGGCTTGTACAGTCAGAACTATTTATGATGGGTGTATCGTTTCATGCGCTTCCCTTCTTACCCTGACTTACTCTTCACTCTGTAATAAGGTCAATCTGAACTCATCAGACCACATGATCTTTTTCTGTTGCTCCAAAGTCTCTTTATTCTTTTTAATTGTTTTCTTTGCTTCATGCCGCAAATAATTTGACCCTTCTGAAATGGTGATTTGTCCCCCCCTCCTTTGGCCAGACAGTGTATACTGCATAATACTTTATATTAAAACAATTTTATTACACAAGTTGTGAAAGTGTCTAGTTTGATAAAACTTTATTATTTTGCCATAGTATTGCATATATTTATTATTATTATTATTTTTTTAAATAGTGTATAGGTTGATTTTGACTTCAAATAGAAATACACCACATATTTAATACTTGTCTGTCATACTAATTTGCCCATGCAATTGCCACGACACTACGGTGGCCCAGAAGGTAATTGATTAGTCTATTTATAGTTGTATAAATATATATGCCAACCATTTTTTTGCCAGAAATTGCATAACAGCAATGATGTGACATTTCGGTCACTGGGAAGACTTTATTTTAATTCAATTTACACATTTTTGTGCACATAAAACCCTGTAGTAAATCATGGTCTAAGACTAAATTGGATGTGAATAAAATCAGAAGGTGATTTTATAAGACATCAAATGAAGCAATATGTCATTCTTTAGTGAGCTCTTGCTTAGCTCTGGGTTATTCTGTCTGATGGTCTTGTTGGCATAACCCTTTCCTGTTGTGATCCAAATGTGCTTAGATTTAATAGGTAGGGTCAACCTAAACTTGTGACCAAACTTGTCCACTGTGTCGAGTTATAAGAATGCAATTATTGATTAGTGTGCAATTCCAATTGTGATAATTAATGCCCAGGTTATGTGCAGAGGATGGGTGCAGAAGTGTGGGCCATTTATCACTCCCTGTGCTTGTTTGTTTTCAGCCCATTGAACCAGCACTCTGGCCTTGATGAGTGGAATTTTAATGGCTGCCCATTCAGTGCCCATATGACAAAATTAAAAAGTCTAGAGATGTATAGTGTCAGACTGAAATATCAAAGGTGATACCAAGCAGCTCTCTCTCTCTCTCTCTCTCTCTCTCACACACACACACACACACACACACACACACACACACACTACCACTATAACTCTATCTTTGACTGCGATGAGAATATGGCAACATTGGCTGCGTAGAATAGTTCCGAACTAAGACATAACTACACATCTTCCTCATTTTTGCTAGCTAGGCTAATGCCATCTCAGCATGAGCAGCTCCCCCTGCACCCCTCATGAAGCAATATCCTGTGATGACTACCACCTCACAAGGGGAATTTAAATGCTTCATAACACTGATCAAAGTAAAATAAATGCTGTATAAAGAGCGTACATGAATAGTGAGAAAGAAAAAAAAATTAGGAAACCAGCAAAAAGATGTAAGAGGAGTCTTACCATATTCCTATTTCAGAAACTTCCATATAAACCTCATGCTGTGAGTCTTAGCAAGTGGGCTAAGAGATGATATTTTGCAGACTCCCTTGGGGTCTAGCAAGTGGATTACTTTTGATAAAGTGCTTAAGGCTGATGAAAGATCATGGTGGACGATGATGTAGCATTTTAGTGGGAAGGAACAAGAAAGGCAAAGAAAAAAAACTGTAAAGAGACAGTGAAAGAGAGTGAGAGTGGAGAAATGAGACTTCTTTGCAAATGGCTAATTGAAAACATAAATGTCAACAGAGAAGCGAATCCAAAGTAAGAGGAATTGAGAAAAGAGGACACTGGGAATACTAATGAAGATCCTCATTATTACCAATACATTTAACGTAGTAACACATTTAATACTGGTAGTGTGTGTGTGTGTGTGTGTGTGTGTGTGTGTGTGTGTGTGTGTGTGTGTGTGTGTGTGTGCGTGTGTGTGTTTGTGTTATAAATCTGTTATGTGCTAAATAAATTGTGTTCATGTCAGAAATGTCAGAGTTTTTTGCAGGAAATGTCTTCTTAGAAATATCTGAGAAATAATTTGGTCATATTTCAGATTACATGAATGTGTGTGTGCAGTTCCTGGTGGAGGATATACACTGTGGAAAGCCAGGGTGTCAATTTGAAGGAAGAGATGTAAAAGAATATGACAGACTGCTGACCTTTCCAACTGATCAGAACCGCCAATGCAGATGACAAATAAACCTTTAAGTCAAGTAAAAGTGCTGACAAAGAGTGTATCAACTTGTCCCTCTGACCCTGCCTTCTCTAACTTTTTTCCACTCTGTATACTGAATATCTCTCAATCTTATATGATTTCTTCACTCTAGTAGAATTCTAGTAAAATGTCCCAAATCATACAGAATAAAATTGAATGAAATTCATTCAAAAGCTGAATTGACAAAAAATGAGAGCTAATATATCCTATATAATAATATATACGGCTATAATCCTTTATTTACAGTTCTGTAAACAATAACATTTTATGGACCTGATTACCAATGCAAATCAAAAAAGGCATTTAGACATTATAGTGTCATTTGCCGTAGATTTACACAAAGTCAATTGCCTGCCTGTCTAGTAACTTGAATTAGTTGCAATGAGTATCTGCTAGCCTGTCTGTGTGTGTGTGTGTGTGTGTGTGTGTGTGTGTGTGTGTGTGTGTGTGTGTGTGTGTGTGTGTGCAAGTCATTGTTCTGAAATTTGGCCTAGGTTAAATTTCAAGCCTGGAGCTGGCACAATACACTTTGAAACGTGACACACATGATTAAACTGATGGTTAATATCAGGGCTGGGAATTAATCACAACTATTTCATCTAAGAAGATTAATTTGTTTAAACATAATGATTAAACATAATTGTAAATGCCCAGGCAATTCCAACAGGGCTTGAGAATGAATTCCATCGTAAGGCATGTTGGCCATCTAGGTAGATAAATTAATAACCAAGAAAGAGAAATTTGACTAAAGACAAACACTAATGCAAACAAATGTTTAAATAAACAAATACTGTAAACCAAGGACTAGCGCTGTCGCCTTGCACCTCCAGGGTCCGGGTTCGATTCCCCGGCCAGGCTCGATTCCCGTCTCTGTGTGCATGGAATTTGCATGTTCTCCCCGTGCTTGGTGGGTTTCCTCTGGGTACTCCGGTTTCCTCCCACAGTCCAAAGATATGCAGGTTAGGTTAATTGGCATTCCTATATTGCCCGTAGTGTGTGATTGGGTGTGTGAGTGTGTGTATGTGTGTGCGCCCTGCGATGGATTGGCACCCTGTTCAGGGTGTACCCCGCCTAGTGCCCGAAGTCTCCTGGGATAGGCTCCAGGTCCACCGCGACCCTGAACACAGGATTAAGCGGTATAGGACCAGTAACTGGAGAATATGCAACTTGTAAAAGTGGTTTGGAACTATATGAAATTTTAAATCAAGAGTGAAGCAATGATATCAACCTGTTACCTCCAGTAAACACACACAATGTGCATTCTTGTGCTGTGTTAGAGATTATTTAGCCAACCATTTCATCAATCAAAAATCGTAAGTCACATTTACAGTTAACAAATGGATGGGTACAGGACATACAAATATTCATGCCTTTAAACTCTGCTAATAGAGTAATTCGAACAAAAGTATGTGGGGTCCTGTCAAGGGGATACTCTAGATTTTCCTTTTCTCAACCCAAAAATGCATTCCAAAATTCATCAAAGACTCATATTAAGCTTCTTCAGCTCCACGGAACTAAATCAATTTAGCATCTAAGTGACCATGTATTTAATACAAATATAATTATTTTCTTTTCTAAATATATGGCTAGGTCCGGTTAGCCAAATGTCTAGTAATTAAATTGGCATAATATTTTCATTTTGAACAATAACATTGTTGGCTGAGATAGTAGGATGAGAAATGGAAGACAAATAAACAAATACATTTCTTCTCTGACATCATATTTAACATGGCCACTAATTGTTAACAACAGAGAACAAAAAACAGTATTTAAAAAAATTAATTACCTATTTATCAGAATATGTCACTGTTGCAAATAGTGTTTGCTATAATGTAGCATCCCACTTTACCTTCACATGTTGATCTACTACAGTAGATATTCATCTTCACTTAGTTACTTTCTGTTGCATTTTCTTGGATATTTTCACAAAGCAGCTTTACAAAAATGAATAAAGGTTTTTTAGTATAATATGCAAATCATGTATTTTCTTTGAAAAAGGTAGAACCAACAAGTCTAGAATTCCAGAAGAGCTCTTTATTGGTGAATGAGAGTGGGAGAAAAGTATGAGAATGTGTCAGTGTGTGTCACTGAATGCTTATGGTTTTCAGGAGCAACTGGGCAGACAGAATATGACATAGTTGATTTTACCAAGTTATGTCAATTTCAAGCATCCCATTCACAAAGAAAAAACCATGTGCTGTTTCAGGACTTTTATTCATTACACTCTAAAAAATGCTGGGTTGTTTTTTCTACCCAAACGCTGGGTTGCCGCTGTTGGGTCATTTTTCTGGGTTATTTACAGAGAGTTGGGTAGTTTTTGTGTAACCCAGCTGCTGGGTTGAAGTTTGCTTGGCCCCTCCCCCAAAGTTCACCGGTGGATTCAGCGGCTGTCACTCAGCTTCGTGTCTCTTGAGCTCCCACACCGCTGATGACGGTTCATGCTCCTCGGACATTTAAGGGAAAATGGCGTTAAATACAAGGTCTGTATACACATGTTCACTCACCTAATTCACATATGACTGAAAAATTATTACTATATGTAACATTTATTGCTGTTGCCGTGTTAAGGTTACACACAAACTTTCCGGCTGGTCTGAGGTACTGGATGATAATTTAGCTGAGATTAGCTGCTAGCCATAAACCCCACCTGTGTATGAAAGAAACGGCTAAGATGTCTGAGCTTTTTAGCTTTCTCTGCAGAATGTTTGCAGGGTTACGAAGATGGTGAAGTGATGAATGAACGCTAAACTGTTAACTGTAGTGTTAGCATGACCAGGCATTTAGTTAGTTTGCTAGCATTAGCAACCACTTTAGAACTTTATTAAACTCACTGCTTGAGACAATAAAATGCTGTGGTGTTACAAAACACTGACCCTCTCACAAATATGCAGACCTGCTAACCCTCCCGTTTTTCACCAGCTAGTAATTTACTCTGCGGTCAAATTTCTCCTGCGTTTCTCCCGAGTTATAACAATATTTTACACCTTTCCCCCTTTGGCAAGTATGCAAATGTATCACCAGTAATAGCATGTAAGCTAACCAGGTAGCTCTCTTTAACCAAAGTTAAATTAACTATCAGTCAGCGCGCCAACTACAGGAAAAAGTACCACAGCTGTACAGATAACTACTAGATGAAGTATTAATATTTTGGTGATTGTAATGTACCAGTATGACACCAGCTATGACATTTTTTCGGTAATTAGCTTAAAATCAATGCAGACTACAATATCAACTAGTCTGACATAAAGTGCTGTATCCTAAAAGTCGTGCTTATTTTGCCGTTTTATTTTTGGTAGTAGCTGTCTCCATGTTTTTGTTTCTGGTTACCTATACCCTATCTTAATGGACAGCTTTGTAATTTTTTAGTATCAATCGTATTTCACACGAAATTGATAGTCTTATTCAGTTTAATCTTTGCTATTCAACAAAATTTTAACTTTTTCATTTCTTTCTTTCTAAGGTTGGCACCAACATGGTGGAATACCTCCAGCAGGCTGAAGTGTCAAGGCCGTACCCCTACATCCTGACGTTGGGAGATAATGACCAGCGCTGCTCTCAGTAATGTTGTAATGTTGCTATGAAATAGCGAGACCTACCTGAAAAGTCATAGACAGTGTTTGTATGTTAAAATGAGACCAGGGCTGGATAGTTTTGATCCTGCTCTGTAGAAGTTGCTTCAGCCTATTTGTTCAATTACTCCATTCTGCCCTTGTCAGTAATAGTATAGTAATGATGTCACTGTTGATTATCTGTTCTTGTGCTTTTGAAAAATAAATGTTTTTTCTAAGAACATTTAATAGGATGATGTTTATTGCATACATGTATGTTTTTTTGTAATAGACCAGTATGTCAAAGTAATTTAACTGTTTAATAGACATGGGTTTTTTTTTATTTTTTTATTTTTTTTTTTATTTTTACAGATTCACTGTAAAACATGAAAATAATAATAACCTATTTGTGAGGTAGAATTAACCCAATTCTACCTCACAAATAGACCAATTTATGTGGTGGAATTAACCCAGCATTATAGTTAAATATGACCTAGCATTTGCATTGAATATTTAACCCATCTGGTTGGGTTAAACAAATAACCCATCTTGCTGGGTTAAATTAACCCAGCATTTAGTTAGTCCTATATTTACCCAGCAGCTGGGTTAAAAACAACCCAGATTGGGTTGTTTTTAACCCAGCATTTTTTAGGGTGTACTACCAAATATTTTAAACAACGCTGAATTAAATGCATTATCCTTTGCCTTTGTGTTGGCAACTGCTTTACATTTATTGTGGACCTTTCTATCTACAGTAATTAGCAACAATACAAAAAAAATTATATCATAAGGTCTAACAATGATGCCTTGGTGAAGACAGTAGAGATAACCTACAAGTTTGGGTATGCTTGGAAACATCACAGCAGACATTTTTGGTTGTAAGAATGTTGTGGCAATGTTAATTTGCCAATGTTATGGACAGTGGGACACTGCTGCTGTTAGTTTTTTTGTTGAAAGTTAATATTACTTTGATGAAATCCCATGGACCAATTTTACTTAAACGATTTTGGGATAACATTAAATGAATGACTCAAATACAATGTTGCAAACACTTATACTGTAGCATTTATTTTTATCTCTCTATTGAAACACATACTTGGAATGCGTATACTGCTAATAGTATTTCCCCCCTTTTTTCCTGCAACTAAGTTGATGTCCTTAAGCAGGACTTGAACCCTAATCTTGATAGTAAGAGCACTAAATGCTGCCGCTGCTCTTAGTAAATACACATATTCTGCTTTGAGCACCACAAAGTAAATCCTCAAAAATAAAAATACTAGACAATTATAATAAAAAAATAATTTGCAAAGCAGCTGAGAGGGTTTTTTGACCAATTTAAGACCAATTTTGTTAAACAAGACATTATGCAGCTTGGACGCAGTACATATACTATATTACAGCTTTGTATGTAGTGTAGCTACAAAGTGTAGTTTGCAATCCCAAACCAATCATTCTCTTTTTCTCCTTGCTGCTGTCATCACAAGCACTTGTTTGGTGCATTTTGGATGCACTTCACTTCATCTTTTCTGACATATAATGTAACAACACTCAAAAGACACACGAGTGCTTTCTGAAAAAGAGGCATGAGATACACACACTGATCATGTTAAACTGTTGTTTTTGCTGCAATCTCTGACTGGGATTATAAATTTAAAGGACCACAGATGGATATGAGAATGTTGACACTGAGCAGATGAATGGTAGGTAAACTTTATAAATGCTATAAATAAGGTTATTGCATAAGGAGTTGCATTTGCAACATTGTTTTGGACTCACTCAATCAGCATTATCTCAAAATAATTTTCAGTAAAGATGGAAGAAGTTTGACCTCTGTGTATATCATTAAAATGTTCTCTACATAGACACTGGCCAGGCAAAGAAAAAAGAAAAAAAGATCACACACACACACTAATATTTTGTTGAACCGCCTTTTGATTTGATTATAGAATGCATTCACCTATTGAATTGTTTCGATAAGGCTATGCAATATCACAATACTTTCATTTATCTCCAAGATCTTGTATTGATGATGGGAGAGATGGACAACTGTGTCTCCTCCAGCATATTCTCAAAGAGTTTCAATGGGGTTGAGAATGCGTGGTGGCCAATCCATGGGTGAAAATAATGTCATCCTCCCTAAACCATTCTTTCACAATTTAAGCCTGATGGCAATGTCACCTTGGAATATGCCTATGCCAGAAAGTCATGTCATGTCTATGTCATGGAAGAAAAAACTCTATTGATCGAAAAACCTGGTCATTCAGTATATTCAGGTCATCAACTGACCATATTTTGGGTACTGTAAGATCTCTGACTCGAGGTGTACCACAAACACACAGAGGACTTATGTGAAAAGTGTAGGTTTATTAGGAAAAATGGGGAAAGAAAGGGATTTTAAGGAGGCAGGAGAGCAAGAAAGCCATGAAATAAGTGAGAGTGTGCACGTGCGGATCCAGAGGCAATGCCCAGCTTGCATGTTAGCACTTACAAGTGATGGTGGAAGGCAGAGGGGATCCACATGGGCATCAGCTCCTGCTGGCTCCTCTACATGGTTTTTGCAGTCGTGACAGCTGCAGCCAACATCAGCTGACGCTTTCCCAGTACCTACAGAGGTGATCCCACCTGGGAAAGGGGGCCTTAACATCAAATGCAGCAATTTTTTCCTCTTTCCTCTGGATTGCTGAACTGCCACAGCAGCTCTTACAGTCCTTAAGCAACTGTCTGTGAGGCAATCAAACGTTGGTGCTCAGTCCACCTGCCTTTAAACGCCCTATAATGTTATTTAACCTAGACCCGAACAACTGAAGCAACTCCAGATCATAATTCTGTCCCCACAGGCTTGTACGTTAGGCACTAGGCATGAGTAATGGGTGCATCACTTCTTCCACCTCTCTTCTTACCCTGACATGCGCATCACTCTGGAACAGAATGAAAGTGGACTCATCAGACTTCATTACCTTTTTTTAATGCTCCATAGTCAAGCATTCTTTTTGCACTCTAGCAACCTTTTTTCTACACCCTAAAAAATGCTGGGTTAAAAACAACCCAATCTGGGTTGTTTTTAACCCAGCTGCTGGGTAAATATAGGACTAACTAAATGCTGGGTTAATTTAACCCAGCAAGATGGGTTATTTGTTTAACCCAACAAGATGGGTTAAATATTCAATCCAAATGCTAGGTCATATTTAACTATAATGCTGGGTTAATTCTACCACATAAATTGGTCTATTTAGGTTATTATTATTTTCATGTTTTACAGTGAATCTGTAAAAAAAAAAAAAAAAAAAAACACCCATGTCTATTAAACAGTTAAATTACTTTGATATACTGGTCTATTACAAAAAACATACATGTATGCAATAAACAACATCCTATTAAATGTTCTTAGAAAAAACATTTATTTTTCAAAAGCACAAGAACAGATAATCAACAGTGACATCATTACTATATTATTACTGACAAGGGCAGAATGGAGAAATTGAACAAATAGGCTGAAGCAACTTCTACAGAGCAGGATCAAAACTATCCAGCCCTCGTCTCATTTTAACATACAAACACTGTCTATGACTTTTCAGGTAGGCCTCGCTATTTCATAGCAACATTACAACATTACTGAGAGCAGCGCTGGTCATTATCTCCCAACGTCAGGATGTAGGGGTACGGCCTTGTCACTTCAGCCTGCTGGAGGTATTCCACCATGTTGGTGCCAACCTTAGAAAGAAAGAAATGAAAAAGTTAAAATTTTGTTGAATAGCAAAAATTTAACTGAATAAGACTATCAATTTCGTGTGAAATACGATTGATACTAAAAAATTACAAAGCTGCCCATTAAGATAGGATACAGGTAACCAGAAACAAAAAACATGGAGACAGCTACTACCAAAAATAAAACAGCAAAATAAGCATGGCTTTTAGGATACAACTCTTTATGTCAGACTAGTTGATATTGTAGTCTGCATTGATTTTAAGCTAATTACCGAAAAAATGTCATAGTTGGTGTCATACTGGTACATTACAATCACCAAAATATTAATACTTCCATCTAGTAGTTATCTGTACAGCTGTTATCTGTATCCTGTAGTTGGCGTGCTGACTGATAGTTAATTTAACTTTGGTTAAAGAGAGCTACCTGGTTAGCTTACATGCTATTACTGGTGATACATTAGCATACTTGCCAAATTGGGAAAGGTGTAAAATATTGTTATAACTCGGGAGAAACGCAGGAGAAATTTGACCGCAGAGTAAATTACTAGCTGGTGAAAAACGGGAGGGTTAGCAGGTCTGTATATTTGTGAGAGGGTCAGTGTTTTGTAACACCACAGCATTTTATTGTCTCAAGCAGGGAGTTTAATAAAGTTCTAAAGTGGTTGCTAATGCTAGCAAACTAACTAAATGCATGCGTCATGCTAGCACTACAGTTAACAGTTTAGCGTTCATTCATCACTTCACCATCTTCGTAACCCTGCAAACATTCTACAGAGAAAGCTAAAAAGCTTAGACATCTTAGCCGTTTCTTTCATACACAGGTGGGGTTGTTTGGCTAACTAGCAGCTATTCTCAGCTAAATTATCATCCAGTACCTCAGACCAGCCGGAAAGTTTGTGTGTAACCGTAACACGGGAGCAGTAATAAATGTTACATATAGTAATAATTTTTCAGTCATATGTGAATTAGGTGAGTGAACATGTGTATACAGACCTTGTATTTAACCCCATTTCCCCTTAAATGTCCGAGGAGGATGAACCGTCATCAGCGGTGTGAGAGCTCAAGAGACACGAAGCTGAGTGACAGCCGCTGAATCCACCGGTGAACTTTGGGGGAGGGGCCAAGCAAACTTCAACCCAGCAGCTGGGTTACACAAAAACTACCCAACTCTGAAAATAACCCAGAAAAATGACCCAACAGCGGCAACCCAGCGTTTGGGTAGAAAAAACAACCCAGCATTTTTTAGAGTGTATTACCCAGATAGCAAGGTGACATTGATTCAATGTTGAAATTTCATCAGAATCATCATTTTGGTTGAGGTTGATTTTTCAATGCTAAATAATGTTGAATCAATGTTGATAATTCAATGCTTTTCTGTGTTGAAAAGACAAACATTGAATCAATGTTGATTTTTGGTTTTGGAACCCATCCTCATTCAACAATGTAAGGCAAATTAAATTAACTAAGTGCATTTCTATAAAAATGTGTATGCATGTGTGTATGTGTTTAAAAAATTGACTACGAGAGATTTGCCATGGTGCTTAAAAAAATAAAATAAATAAATAAATAAAAAAAAAAAAAAAAAAATATATATATATATATATATATATATATATATATATATATATATATTGAGGAAAAAAAATAATTTGACGGTCAGTTTTGTGTATTTACCTTGCTGTCTAGTTTACTCACTTGAGAGCTTAATTCCTGTTTGCCGTTCAAAAGTACTCAATTTTCGGCTCGCATTTAACATCGGAAGGTGTTTTTACACTGTCGCCACGTCATTATAATACACTCTACAGGCATGAGAATTCAATATGTTGTAGTCTGGAAGTTCCTGCCACTCACGGTGAAAGGATTTTGGCGATGCGACCTACGGTATTCTGTTGGGAAGCATTTGTTTGAGAGCTTAGTTCCTGTTTCCCGTTGTCTGTGTCTGACCCAGAGCAGTGTGCGTGCCCCACATGGAAAGAACATATATGAGGATATATGTGCATATATGAAACCTATATGCAGTATATATGCGCATATAACCGCACCTATATGGGGCCAGGGGTAGCTCAGTGGTTAAGGCATTGGACTACAGTTCGGAAGATCCCAGGTTCAAACCCCACAACCACCAAGTTGCCACTGTTGGGCCCTTGAGCAAGGCCCTTAACCCTCAACTGCTCAGATGTATAATGAGATAAAAATGTAAGTCGCTCTGGATAAGAGCGTCTGCCAAATGCCTAAATGTAAATATGAGGATATATGCGCATATATGAAACCTATATGCAGTATATATGCATATATATGATAATATATATGCTGCATATATGCGTATATATGCCACATGTAGGCAACATTGAGGTGCATATATGTGCATATACAGGCCATATAGGTCTCCTGTATTGCTTCTTTATATCCACATATAAGCCCTATATGTACATACAAGATATGTCTCCTATGGCAGGATCTGGTCATTTTAGCTCATATCTCACTTTGGCAACTGTCATACATGATGCCTAGCTCATATTTTCTATTATCAAGGCAATAACTAAGAACTAACAAAAAAAAATGCAAAAAACTAATCCTAATTGGCCACATACAGTATATGAGGATATATGCACATATATGAAACCTCAGTCTCCGTGAAAATCTTTTTGAAACACGTCACTAAAATTAACTGAAATGAGAAATATATCTATATAAAGCTTAAAGTGTCTACTTTTAAATGATGCAAGTCACATTGAAAACAAATATTCTCAGTTTATGTAATCCGTATGAAACCAAGGAGAGGCACAGAATTTGGACATGTGGACATGATCATGTATGCAGATGATACGGTAATTTTTACACAAGCTAAAAGTGCTGATGATGCAGCCCATCAGCTTTCATTAGCCTTAGATGACTTACAAAAATGGCTGAATGATTCATGCTTGTGCCTTAATGTTAAAAAGACTGTATCAATGTTTTTTTACAGAGTTTCTTTGCTTCAACAGTTCAGAAATGGCTTCGTTATGTCCCAGAACGGCTGGGGGGAATTGCTCGTGGTGGAAAACCATAAGTTCAGACTCTCTTATTATCTCTTATTATCTTATGTCTTATTATCTGTTTTGCTGCGTAAATACATTTCAACTTACGAATAATGTTTCAGTCATCTGTTGTGTTTCTGACTTGGTTGTTTCTATTTGCATTTGACTGAATTTTGCTGAGGCAGGCTGCCATTTTTATATTATGGTTTTCCAGTCTCTTCTCTTGGCAGTTAGATTCTGTTTTATGAATTCAGAATTAACAATCTCTTCTAATAGTTCTCTTCTAAAAACTCATTTTGTCATCCAGTTTATAATAATTTGTATGTAAGTTGTAGTGTGTTTTATTATATAGTTGTTTTATTGTAATTGTGATGTTACTTCCTGTTTAAATGGGTATGGAGCATAAATAAATAAATATGTTTACATGTAAACTGAAGGATGTTGAGTTACTGACTTTTTGTTAAAAAAAAAAAAAAAAAGCTTTTCAGCCCTACATGGTCTCTGATTTAAAGAAATAAACCAAAACGGACATGATTTACTGTCATAGAATCTTGCTGTTCATAAAGCAAGACTAAACTATAATTGCTTCAATGTTGATTCAATGTTGATTCAATGTAAAATAAGTGATTGAATTTACGTTGAACAAACATTGATTTTATGCCCATCTTGATCTATTTTTCATCATTGAAATAACATTATTTCAAGGTGCAAACCTGATGAAAAATCAACGTTTAACATTGAAATTTCAACATTGATTCAATGACAAGTTGGTTGATGCTTTAATGTTGATTCAACGATGATTCAATGTTGTTCTGCTATCTGGGTATTCTCTTAAGGCTACACGACTGTTTCATCTCAATCTCTTGAGTTCTCTCTTAAACTTTTAATGATTGGATTTCACCAGTTTAAATGTGTCTCTGATCATAATAATTCGATAAAAAAAAAAAAAAAATAAATAAATAAAATTTTGACCACATTCTTTCCTTGATCATGATAGGTCACCACTATTCTTCTATTTTTTTTCCCAGAATTTTCTCCCTAGTTTAGTCGTATCCAATTCCTCACTGTCACTAGGGGGCTCCCACTCTAATACAACGACGATCCAGTCGGCAAGGCCAAAGACTATAACGTGTTTTCTCCACACAATGTGATGCCACCGACCACATATTTTTGAACTGCTTGCTTACACACCATTGGGGCAGCATAAGACATTCGGAGGACAGCGCTATCTGATCCATCCAACTGTGTGAGCTCAAAGATGCCTTTGACTGGTTGTAGAGCCATAAATTAATGTGGGAGCACTAAGTACCTCCCAACCCACCCCACTGAGAGGGCCCTCGGCTGCAAGAGGCTACATCGTCATCCTGGGAACGAACCAGCACTTCTTCTTCTTCTAGGTTTTAATAATATGGTCTTAATAGTTATTTAACCACTAGTAGTTTCAGAAATCCCTTTAGTTGTTTTCTTTTATGAATTGTGGCCAATAATGTGACTAATCTGAAACTACCTAAATATCTTTGCCATTACCACAAGATATGTCTTCTGACATGGTTGTTTATATAAAAATTTCTTCAAGTGGGTCATTCTGACTTATAAGGTATGTTTTGTAATCATTATCCTGTTGTAGAAGGCAATCCCTTGTCAACTTGAGTTTCTTCAATCACTATGTAACATTTACTTAAAAAAAATTGCTGATATGTACTAGAATCCATTTTTCCATCTTCCTGTGAAATGTTTTCTGCGTACTTGGCTGAAGCAGAATACAGCAGATACATGTCCATGCTCAACAACACATTTGAGCAAAAGAACACCTGGCCTTGGTTGGCAAGGTGTTCTTTTGATCAAATGCTCCTTCTTTTCCCCCCCAAGTATACGTTTAGTGATTGTATCAAATTAGTTGAATTTTTACTCTTTTAATTCAAAGCATTTGCTTCCAATAATGCCTTTGGCTTATCTAGATATTGTTTTATGGATAATTCAGATGTTCAACTTTGTGATGTGGTCACAAGTGAGTGTTCCTCCTGATAAGTCTTCCATGTAGATCATGTTTATTCAAGCGATACCACAGGACACCGCTTCTGTGTCAGCCAAACACCTGCAGAACTTTAGTGTCAAATGGGGGTTTTATTAAATGCCTTTGCTGTCAGAATATCGGAGTTTGAGAGTTTCTTTGGTATTCCAAATCTCGTCTTGATTTCCTCTGTTCCCCATTTCCCAATGACATTTAAGACACAGGAATCTGCTTCATTTTCAGATCCTCATTCAGCTGCATAAAGGAATATATGTTGTTGAATGTTAGGAACAAAGTTTGAAGAGTCAAATATTTTGCACTCTGGAAGTCATTCATAATGACAGGATCTGACCTCCCTATCAAGTCCTATCATGTCAATTAATATCTGATGACTTTATACTAATAAATACAGCTTCATTATTATTATTATTTAAGTCCATCATATAGATGCACTGAGCACTTTATTAGGAACATCTGTACACCTACTCATTCATGCAACTACCAAATCAGCTAAATGCGTAGCAGCAGTGAGTTGCATAAAATCATGCCGATATGGGCCAGCAGCTTCAAGTAATGTTCACATCAACCATTAGAATGGGGAACAAATGTGATCTCAGTGACTTTAAGTGTGGCTTGCTTGTCGGTGCCAGACAGGCTGGTTCGAATATTTCTGTAATTACTGCTCTCCCGGGATATTCATGCATAGCAATCTCTAAGGTTTTCATAGAATGGTGAAATAAAGAAAACATCCAGTGATCGGCAGTTCTGCAGACAGAAACACTGTAATGAGCGAGGTCTACAGAGAATGGCCAGACTAACTCAAACCAATTGAAAGGCCAGAGTAACTCAGTCAACCATGCTTTAAAATTGTGTTGAGCAGAAAAGCATTTCAAATTGCACAAAACTTTGAATATTGAGGCAGATGAGCTACAACAACAGACCACATCAAGTTTTTAATATGTCATCCAAGAACAGAACGTCAAGGCTACAGTGGGTGCATAGCCCAATGAAAACTGTACAGCCAAAGGTGAAAACAATGAAGCCTGGACTAATCGTCTCGGGTTACATTTCTGTAACCCTGTTCCCTGAAAGGTGGGAACGAGATGCTGCGTGAAAACGCTATGGGAACCAGTTTGTCGCGTTGCCGGTCGTTGAAGCATGCTGTGAAAACACGCCAAAGTTTTTGGCTATATATAACCTCGACAGGTGACGTCATCTGATTAGATGTAGGTGGAGGTTATAAAAACAGGTGAGCTGGCAACGACCTCAGATTAATTTGTCTGAACAGCCGTCCGGTCACGTGGTAGTGCGGCATTGCGACGCAGCATCTCGTTCCCGCCTTTCAGGGAACAGGGTTACAGAAATGTAACCCGAGACGTTCCCTAGCAAGGCTACACTCGATGCTGCGTGAAAACGCTATGGGAACGAGAATACCAACGCCGCCGCACTACAGGTGTCTGGACCCCAAGGTTGTGTAGCGTGTGGCACAAAGCCGAGAAGGTCTCAGAACCATGCCTGGGCAGCTAACTCGGGGCTTTGCCTGAGCCCGGAGTAGCATGAACATCCAGATTATAATGTAACGTAAATGTACTGTAATGTGTGCGGGGAGGAGCAACCCTCCGTGTCACACAATTTGCTGCAGGGGAATACCTCTTGCTGGTGCAAAAGGAGGCGATCTCCCTGGTTGAATGAGCCCTGCTTCCTAGAGGCGAAGTGAACCCACGCGCCTCATAGGAGAGGGCAATATGCATCTCTCACCCAGTGTAGTGGTGGCCGCTCCAGCGGCCCCAAGACATGTAAAGGCTGCTCTGACCTACACCACCGGCTGATGCGTTAGACGTGAATCTGAAGAGCACCTGCTGGACACAGTAATTGAAGTCTCTCCTGCTCCGAAGCTGTAAAGGCGGAGGATGGAATGCTTCAAAACAATAGGGTGATGTTGTTTATGGACTTAGGCCGATAGCTCAGTGAGGATGCAGTTACATGCGTCCTGAGAGTACTTGGGCACAGGCCCGAGGACAACTTTCCTGCAAGGACTCCAGCACTGAAACAATTGAGGAGTGGACTGGGTCTACCTGCTTTGCACACACACTTGCTGCAGGGGAATACCTCTTGCTAGTGCAATAGATGAGGCGATCCCCCAGGTTGAATGAACCCTGATTCCTAGAGGCGAATAGTGGTGCTCTGACTTACGCCACTGGCTCATGCGGTGGACGTACTGTAAATCTGAAGAGCACATACTGGACAGTAAGTGAAGTTTCTCCTGCTCGTTACAAATGGAACTTTTCGGGAAAATAGTTCAGTGAGGACACGGATAAGTACATCTTGAGAGTACTAGGGCACAAGCCTGAGGACAAGCTTTTCTTGCCGAAACTCCAGCACTGAAACGTTTCGGCAGTGGACTGGGTCTGCCTGCTTATCACACACTTGCTGCAGGGGAATACCTCTTGCTAGTGCAATAAACGAGGCGATCCTAGATCCAGAGTCAGGGAGTAGCAAAAGGGGACATTTGCTGATCTTGCGAGGCAAAGCGGTCCACCTCTGCTGCATGAAATCTCACCAAGATTGACTGACTACTTCGGGGTGGGGTTTCCATTCCCCGTGTGTCAGAGATTGACCGGACAGTTACAACTGCTCTCACATTCATATGCCCTGGAATGTAAATCGCGCTGAGGGACAGGAACCTGGTGCGCTAGCTATTCAGCGGCGCGAGCACAGTCCGCCCTGGCGATTAATATATGAGACTTGCCATAGTGATGTCCACCCACAATGGGACATGGCACTCTCAACCGCTGGAGGAAGTGCTTTAGGGCGAGAAATAGAGCCATCATTTCGAGGCAATTGATGTGCCGTACGAGAAGAAGGCCTCTCCACTTTTAAAAAACATTCCATTTGAGGCATAAGCTCTTGAAGAGGGATAATAGATCCAGAGTCAGGGAGTAGCAAAGGGGACATTTGCTGATCTTGCGAGGCAAAGCGGTCCACCTCTGCTGCATGAAATCTCACCGAGATTGACTGACCACTTCGGGGTGGGGTTTCCATTCCCCGTGTGTCAGCGATTGACTGGGCAGTTACAACTGCTCTCACATTCATATGCCCTGGACCGTAAATCGCGCTGAGGGACAGGAACCTGGTGCGCTAGCTATTCAGCAGCGCGAGCACAGTCCGCCCTGGCGATTAATATATGAGACTTGCCATAGTGATGTCCACCCACAATTCAATTCAATTCAATTCAATTTTATTTATATAGCGCTTTTAACAATGGTCATTGTCTCAAAGCAGCTTCACAAAAATTAAAGAAATTTAACAAATCATAATAATAATAATAATAATAAATAAATAAATAAAATAATAATAATAGAATATAAATAAATAAAAACAAATAATAATAATAATTATAGAAAAGAAAATAATTGGAAGTGTGGATGTGTGAGAAAAATGTGCAGATAATAATGAGACGAATGAATGAAATTTCTCTGATGAGCAAGCCAAGGGTGACGGCGACGGTGGCAAGGAAAAACTCCCTGAGATGGCATTAGGAAGAAACCTTGAGAGGAACCAGACTCAACAGGGAACCCATCCTCATTAGGGCGACAACAGATAGAAATGATATAACATCTTGTGTGCTGTGCAGGTGAAAATTCAATATGACAGAAATTATTTAAATTGACATGAAGACCAGTTCAGCATAGGGATGAGTCAGTAGGTGCAGAGGGCAGATGAGGTCTGGATCACTGGAAGCACAGGAGCAGCATGTGTAGCTCCAACCATCATAAAGCTGAATCCAGCTGGAGCTGGTCCTTCTCTGGATGCCTCAGGAACCTCGCAGGGTCGGCCTTTGTCTACTGAAGCTGGCAAAATCTCCCGATGCCTCGGGATGGGTAGAGAAATACAGAACAGATGGGGAGAATTAGCGTAGTTGCCATTCGGTATAGGTGTACTGGAGTATGAGTACTGGGATGAGTTATGTGTATGCCAGATTAAAAAGATGCGTCTTGAGTCTACTTTTGAACTGAGAAACCGTGTCTGCTCCCCGAACACTGTCTGGAAGGCTATTCCAAAGCTTTGGAGCTAAATATGAAAAAGCCCTACCCCCTTTTGTAGATTTTGAAATTCTGGGAACTACCAGAAGTCCGGAGCTTTGTGATCTTAAGGCGCGTGGTGAATTGTAGCGCATCAGAAGACTGGTTAGGTATGTGGGAGCTAAACCATTTAAGGCCTTGTATGTAAGTAATACTATTTTGTAATTTATTCTAAACTGAACAGGTAGCCAGTGCAGGGATGATAATATTGGGGTTATATGATCATATTTTCTGGATCTAGTGAGAACCCTGGCAGCTGCATTTTGGATTAACTGAAGCTTGTTTATTGAGGATGCAGGACAACCACCTAGTAATGCATTACAATAGTCCAGTCTGGAGGTCATGAATGCATGAACTAGTTTTTCTGCATCAGATACGGATAAGATGTTCCTAAGTTTAACAATATTTCGAAGATGGAAAAAGGCTGTTTTTGTGATATTTGAAATGTGATTTTCAAAAGACAAGTTACTGTCTAATATTACTCCCAGATCTTTTACTGCTGAGCTGGTAATAACAGTACATCCTTCTAAGCGCAAGCTGAATTGTGAAAGCTGTTGTGTGCTGGTTTTTGGGCCAATAAGTAATATCTCTGTCTTATCTGAATTTAATAAAAGAAAGTTATTGGTCATCCAATCTTTTATGTCCTGGACACACTCAGTTAATCTAGACAACTTAGGTATTTCGTCTGGTTTGGTTGAGATATATAATTGGGTATCATCAGCATAACAATGGAAACTAATCCCATGTCTTCTAATGATGTTACCCAAGGGAAGCATGTATATTGAGAACAACAGAGGTCCTAAAACTGACCCTTGTGGGACCCCATATTTCACTGGCATTACACCAGACGGTTCTCCATTTAGATCTACAAAATGGTAGCGATCAGACAGGTAAGATCTAAACCATTTTAATGCCTGTCCCTGAATACCTATATAATTTTGTAAGCGATCTAGGAGAATATCATGATCTATAGTGTCGAATGCAGCACTAAGATCAAGCAGGACTAGCAATGAGATGCAGCCTTGGTCTGAAGCTAAAAACAAGTCGTTTGTAATCTTAACTAGTGCAGTTTCTGTGCTATGATGGGGCCTGAAACCTGACTGAAATTCTTCAAGGATGTTGTTATCCTAGGAACCTGGGATTGTTTTGGTTTCTTGCTATCAGTTGGCTAAGATGCTCGGTCCTAGCAGTTTTTAGAGCCTGTCTATAGCTGCACATACTGTCTTTATACGCAATTCGAAAAACTTCTAATTTAGTTTTCCTCCATTTTCGCTCGAGGTTACGGGTTGCTCTCTTTAGGGCGCGAGTATGAATGTTGTACCAAGGTGCAGGTGTTTTATCTCTGACTTTTTTTAATCTGATGGGAGCAACAGTGTCTAATGTATTGGTAAGTATAGTGCCCATGCTGCTAGTCACTTCATCTAGATCATCTGCATTTAGGGGTCTAATAAGAAATTGGGACAGATCCGGCAGATTACTTGTGAATCTGTCTTTAGTAGTGGGATTCATATTTCTAACAGATTGATAACGTTGGGAGACACAGCTAATCTGTTCTACGGGTAGAGAATATGTCAGGAGGTGATGATCTATGATATCATCACTTTGAGGTATGATCTCTATATTAGAGACATCTATACCATGGGATATAATTAAATCTAGCGTATGATTAAAGCGGTCAGTTGCTCCAATTATATTTTGCTTAACCCCAAAGGAATTTAGTAAATCCATAAATGTGAGTGCTAAAGCGTCGTTAGCATCATCTACATGAATGTTAAAGTCTCCTACTATCAACACTTTGTCAGAGTTAACCAATAGGTCTGATAGCAGATGTCCAAATTCTTTAAGAAAATCGCCATATGGCCCCGGGGGTCTGTACACGGTGGCCAGGGTAAAATATAGCAAGGGTTTATTACGTATTTCATTTAGTGCAACATTAATGATAAGCACTTCAAATGAATTAAACCTGGGCCTTATTTTCTGGGTAACAGTGAGTACATCATTGTAGATAGTGGCGACACCACCACCGCGACCAATTAGACGGGGCTCGTGCTTATAGAAATATCCTGACGGAGTAGACTCATTCAGACCAAAATATTCATTTGGTTTAAGCCAGGTTTCAGTGAGACAGAGTGCGTCAAGGCAATAATCTGAGATAATTTCATTAACAATAAGTGCTTTATGCAAGGGATCTAATGTTGAGTAGTCCAAACTTTAGAGGTGGATTTTGACTACTTATTTTGCCTTTTTCTGGATTTATGGTTATCAGATTGTTTCGGGCAAATTTAACAAATTTATTCTTTTTTCTCAGTATTCGGGGAACAGACACAGCTTCTATAGGACAAGCTATGTGTGTGCGTCTATCACTACAGTGAGTTGTGATGTGTCTAATATGTTTGGAATCTACAGTATGACTTACCGCCAGTCAGATGGTTCGTAGTGTCCTGGAGATGTTGTCAGAGAGGACCGCTGCTCCAGCTCTGCTAGGGTGTAGGCCATCGGTGTGATAGAGCCTAGGACGCTCCCAGAAAACATTCCAGTTATCAACAAAGCGTAATTTCTGTTGTTGACACCAAGATTGTAACCATTCATTAAAAGCAAATAATCTACTGAACTTCTCGATTCCTCGCTGAAATGTGGGAAGCGGTCCAGATACGATGATCCTTGTCGTGGGTGATGTGCTGCGGACCTTCTCGACCAGGCTCCTGAAGTCCTTCTTTAGGATCTCCGTCTGCCTCAGCCTGGTGTCGTTCGTGCCGGCATGAAGGACCACAGCTCCAATGTTCTTCCTCAGGGCAGCAGGCACCTGTGCAGCAACATCAAGAACACGTGCACCAGGTAAACAGCGTGTGTGCACCTTACCTTTAGCTGTGGTAGCACGCACGTGACGAACGATGGAGTCTCCGATGACCAGGACGTCGTGTGCCGTCTCGCGGAGTGGAGCGAAGCGGTTTTGGGTCGAGATGTCGAAGACGGGTGGTGGTGGTGGAGGGGGAGAGGTCCTCGCCCGGGGCTTGGCGTGCTTCTTCCGCTGCTGCTGTATCCAGGGTCCGTGGTATCCCGGCGCCGGTGTGTAGGAA
This sequence comes from Channallabes apus, assembly GCA_030522415.1. Classification (NCBI taxonomy): domain Eukaryota; kingdom Metazoa; phylum Chordata; class Actinopteri; order Siluriformes; family Clariidae; genus Channallabes; species Channallabes apus. The sequence goes on along the minus strand of CM060108.1, from coordinate 29,909,215 downwards.
AACTGGGCGGGCTGCGTCCTTGGTGTGTTGGACCTGGGCAGAGAAACACGCGGGGTTGAGGTTGTCGGAGAGATTGTGTCACGCCGAGAATTTACCTGGGACAGGTGAGTGTCGGTCCGCGTCGATTCCAGCGTGGCTTTCCGCTGCTGTAGCCGGGCCAGCTTCACCTGTAGCTCACGGATCAGCTTCTCCACGGCCTCCACCTCCAAATCCACCGAGTGCAGCTCCAATGTCTCCTCACCTGCACTCAGAGGCAGAATCACAACCGACATGGTGTCTAAACACGGAAAATAATCGGTGTGAGGAAGCGAAAACAAACTTTACAAACAAACAAACAAACGTGATAGCCAGGCTAGCGGGCTAGCAATGCTAATGCTAATTAGCGATGCTAATGCCGGCTAAAAGCGGTGTGCTGCAAAACAATTAAAACTTAACGATATAACACGCGTTTCGAGTAAATATATTATAAGATACTTATCCGTTTTATGTACACTCTTCGTAAGGGGACGAAAAAGTTTAAAAGTTGGTCAGTATGGTGGAGCTCGGAAAAAAGCAGCGTCTCAGCGTCCTCGTACAAGGGTTGCCAGATCAGTCTCCCTGATGGGACATGGCACTCTCAACCGCTGGAGGAAGTGCTTTAGGGCGAGAAATAGAGCCATCATTTCGAGGCAATTGATGTGCCGTACGAGAAGAAGGCCTCTCCACTTTTAAAAAACATTCCATTTGAGGGCATAAGCTTTTGAAGAGGGATAATAGATCCAGAGTCAGGGAGTAGCAAAGGGGACATTTGCTGATCTTGCGAGGCAAAGCGGTCCACCTCTGCTGCATGAAATCTCACCGAGATTGACTGACCACTTCGGGGTGGGGTTTCCATTCCCCGTGTGTCAGAGATTGACTGGGCAGTTACAACTGCTCTCACATTCATATGCCCTGGACCGTAAATCGCGCTGAGGGACAGGAACCTGGTGCGCTAGCTATTCAGCGGTGCGAGCACAGTCCGCCCTGGCGATTAATATATGAGACTTGCCATAGTGATGTCCACCCACAATGGGACATGGCACTCTCAACCGCTGGAGGAAGTGCTTTAGGGCGAGAAATAGAGCCATCATTTCGAGGCAATTGATGTGCCGTGCGAGAAGAAGGCCTCTCCAGCACCCTTGGGCTGGGATGGTCACCTAAGACCCCCGCCGTGAGGGAAGCATCTGTCGTTAGCATCTGCGACGACAAGACGAACTTAGAGTGGGACCCAGAGTCAGAACCCGGGGTCTGAACCACATAGGATGGGTACGAAGCACCTGGCGCGTAACCCCTGTTGGGGATTGGCCCTAGAGTGAAATCCCCTGTCTTAGCCACAACTGAAATGCTCTCATGGGCAGGCCCAAGGGTCACCGTGGATACGGCTGCCATAAGAGCTAAGATCTCTGAAAGTGATGGTCACTTTCTTGGTCTAGCTTGATTTCCTTGAGGGTGTTGTTAATGGATTCGACATGAGCGGGAGACAGCTGTGCCCGCTTAGGATCGAATCTCATGTGACACCCAATCCTCAGAACAGGAAAGAGCACGCCTTCGTGGCGTTGGGTCTCAATCCTAAGAGACAAGATGAGCTAGGACGACATGCTGATGTCGAAGCGCTAGCTAATGAGACTGGGCCAGCCAGTCGTCTATGTAATTCAAATATGGATGCCCTGGTAGTCGTAAGAGCCAGAACTACATCCATGCATTTTAATATGTGCTGGTGAGAAAGCTAGACCGACTGAAAGGACCCGATACTGGTAAGCTTGGCCCCCAAAAGCGAACCTCAGGTCTTTCCTGTCTTGGGGAGTATTTCTATATGAAAGTAAGCGTCCTTCAATCGATTGTCACAAATCAATCGCTTGGTAGGATTGAGAGCAATCACTTTAACAGTCAACATTGAACTGTATTGTTTATTTTAGATAGCGGTACAGCCCGCGAGATCTAAAAATTTGGGCGCAGCCCCCCATTCCTCTGCCAGGAATACTGATTATAGTAGTCTGACTCACTGTCTGGTAGGGGAACATGTTCCATGACCCCATACCCAGCAACTTCTGTCAGGAGATGTGCACCTTCCGGTTTCATGGAAGTGGAGGCCACGCCATTGAAAACACAGAAGGTGAAGTGAGAACTGAATCCTGTAGTTCCTCTCTCCAGTGCTTAGTACCCAAGGAGATATACTTGGCAGTAGCTTCCACGCTGCCAGTTTCTCATAAAAGGGCAAAAGTTTCGGCTGCTTGGTTAAATGGGGGGGGGGGGGGTGTTAGATGTTCGGCATCCTGAAGCATGGCAGGAAAAACCGAAGAACTAACAGCCTATTGGAGACTGATGTTGCCCGAAACACCAGTGGTGGCGGAGCAAAACACCGACCTCCTGGGGGTGCCAGGGAGAACACTTATTCGTTAAAAAGGAATTCTGGGTGACTCTCCCTATTGGGGGGCCACCCCCATTTATTTTATTTTACACACACACACATATATATATATATATTTTTTTTTTTTAATTCAGTCTGACCTCCTGTGTGCAGTGGAGCACCAAGCTGACCCACTGCCTGAAAAGCTTTTCCCTCTAGGGAAGATAAAAGTCTACACAGCTAGAAAGGAAGTATAAGCTTACCAGGGAGGATGATGTCCCAGGTGAGTTAAACACCTTATTATTTTGCTGGTTTATCACAAGCACGCTTCACAACAAGGCTGAAGACAAATGATCTGAGGTCGTTGCCGGCTCACCTGTTTTTATAACCTCCACCTACATCTAATCAGATGACGTCACCTGTCGAGGTTATATATAGCCAAAAACTTTGGCGTGTTTTCACAGCATGCTTCAACGACCGGCAACGCGACAAACTGGTTCCCATAGCGTTTTCACGCAGCATCGAGTGTAGCCTTGCTAGGGAACTCAGTTTCTTCTTAAATTGCTCTACTGCCATAGCAATTAGTTTAATGTTCTTTGGTTGCATTTCCTGTCACTGGTGTCACTGGGCCTAAATCCAGTAGAACATTTTTGGGATTGGTTAAGACAAATTTATAGAAGAGCTACTACTGTAGCACAACTTGCTGAAAGTGTTAATGATGGCTATGACAGAAAGGTGTTACAACACATAATGAATCTTAGCTTGCCATGTACAGGACTGTGTAACCACAGAGCAGCCAGAGTGCTCATGCTAACTTGTGTCTAATGCTGCAAGTGACTACAGTAGGGACATGAACATCAGAACTGAACCATGGAGCAATGCAAGAAGGTGGCCTGGTCTAATGAATCAATAGGTCACCTTGGTAAAAAAAAAAAAAAAAAATTTATGAATCACATTTTATTTTATATCAAGTGGAAGTCAAGGTGCATGTGGACCATTTAACTGGGGAAGAGTAGCACCATTATTCCCTATGGAATGAAGGCCAGCCAGCAAGGATAGATTGAGGCTTTAGTTCCCCTGGGTAACCTTTTTTTTACTATGTTACAGTACTTTACTGGCTACCACCTAGCTAAATATTGTTGTAGTTCACTCTTTCATGGCAACAACATTCAATAACACTGGGTGTGTTATTAATGGCTAGTGCACATGAAGGGTAAACCAGTTACTCTATGCATTTATTTCTTACTACAATGGATAGAACCTTGCATGCATTAATTTAAACAATTTTTATATAGTTAACTGAAATGAAGTGGGAGTCATGAGCTTCATAAAGTAGGTAAATTAACTTAACTTGCCGTATGTGCATTACAACACAATTTATCTGCGTGCTGTGGTGTCAGAGGAGGGTCTGTCGAATTTAGCCATAGATTTCCTGCCACTCGTGAAAAATGGAGATAATTAGGACTGGCCAATCAGCACTACTGTTAGCATTGATTGATTGACTCAGTTACACTGCATTTTACATTCCTGCAGAGTGTAACAGGTTTTCATTAGGGTTAATCACTAATCACAGGATTCAACATGAGATAATCAGCTGGTTCTCTGTCTGTGGCATACTGGCTGACAGGAGGTTTTAAAAAGTCATGCTAAATTGATTTTATGGCTCTTGAAAACCAGCGACTTGGTTTTATTTTAAGGCAGTTGCAAGGTCAGGGTCATGGTTGAGCCCATCCCAGCAAAACTGGGCTTTGAAGCTATGTAGGGTAGCCCCTTGAGCCGCTTTAGTCCAAATCCATTGCAAGACGACAATGTACTGTTACACAACACAGAAATGTGTTACATAAGATCTTTAACCATTATAAATTAAGTTCTAATAGTGTGTGTGTGTGTGTGTGTGTGTGTGTGTGCACTCCTCCTCTGAGAGCCTGAAGTGCTCATATTGTCTGCTTTATGGCTTTCTACGATCCTCCAGCAGTCTAATCCAATGTGCCCAGAGCCACTTCAATTAATTGATCCTTATACTGCATCCAACAGTGTAATTAAAGGGGTAGGAGGAGGGGGGACCTATTCCCTAAAGACCATTCGATGAGATTAATTCTCCAGCCCAAATCGACTAATTCATTATTATTTTGACATAGCTCCATGATTTATATTTTGATTACATGTAGGTCAGGATATGTGAGCATGTATGGAAAGGAATTGATTTTGTCCATGCTGACAGTGTGAGCTCTTTTCAGCCATTTATATGCAGACGCAAATGTCAGATAAACTCAATGCAGTTCTGCAATTGTCTATGATCATTGGCCAACAGAATGAGGCAAACCACAGGATTTCAGCCACTGTGTGGGGGAGGGTATACCAGTGTATGGGCTGTATAGTGAAATACCAGTTCATTACTGTTAAATTTTTATTCCTTTATTTCACATTATATATTCATATTACATAAACAATAATAACCAGAGAGAAAAAATTGTTATAAAAATCTAATAATAATCTCTTACAATTCTTACCTAATTATAGAGGACATTCTTTGGCCAGAGTAAATTATTTAAAATCCTTTACAATTAACATATTTATCAGTAATTGTAATGTTTCCACTGCTTCTGTTACATTAATTAAGGTTTATTATTTTATCCATTAATTATGTATACAGTAAAACCTCGGACTGCGAGTAACGCGGTTTGCGAGCATTCTGTAAGACGAGCAAAGATTTTTTATAAATTTTGACTTGGAAAACGAACAAGATTTGGTTTACGAGTACCGAGTATCATGCATGCGTTTCTTGTTTGGACGCCGAACATCACGTAATCACAACTGAGCCAACTTTTTTTCCTCTCTTGCGCTGCAGAATTGTTGGCAATCGTCTCCTCTGCTGGGTCTTAGTGCGGGTCTCTTACTGGTATAATCAACATCCGTCCGTGCATGCGTGTAGTGTTTACTATAAAAATGTGACTAACATACAAATAAAATATCTGTATGCGTGTGTGTAAACGTGCATTTAAATTTATTTTAAATTTACATTTTAAATACATTTCTGAAAAAAAAAAAAAAAACACTCATCTGTCGGGATTTATCTTTACCTTTTTTTTTTTAATAATGTGTGTGTGGTTAATTTTTTATTTTGACTTTATATTGTGTTAATTATTTTGATGTATTTATTTTTGAGGGCTGTGGAACAAATAATCCTGTGCATACAGTCCATCTGGATTCTGGTAAATATCAACATTTCCTAGTGTCACGTTCTGTTATGATGTTGGACTGTGGGCAAGGTGTTGAGGCATAGATGCAGAGGGGATGCAGTGTAGTAAAACAAAGTCTTTAATAATAAACCAAACAAACGTGAACAAAGGATGAACTAAGGAAGTTGGCTAAAAACATGGAGCATGCTAACAAACGAAACTCAAAACACAGACTCGGGATTACACGATCTAATACAGTACAGACATGGGGATACAAACTGGACGAGACAAGACATACTAAACAGCCTAGAGGACTAAACACAAGGGACTATACATGCAAGGGGTAAACAAACAAGACAGGCTTGGCTAGGTCTACTGGCTGTGCTGCACATTAGCTGCTAAGCTAGCTCATAGCTAATCAGACTAATGGCAAAACAGGCCAGTAGCCTGAGACACAAGGGAATGAACAGACAAGGTGCACAGCAGACTAGGTATGAAACAGACTAAGAACTCTGAAGGTTAGTGGCTAAAGATGTTAGTACCTAAACAGACTAAGAGCTAATCAGACGATGAGACTAGACATAAACGGAGACTAGACAGGCTAAGATCTAAACACGTTAGTATCACCCTCATTAGTATTTAAACAGACTAATAACTAAACAGGCAATGGGGGTTACTTACACAAAAGGGTAAACACAAAGGGCTAATTCTCCTAGAGGCTAATCCTGCTAGGAGACACAAAGACATTTCAATATAAGCAAACTTAACTTAGTGCTCCTGAAACCAAAGGCCAACTGTAATCAAATCAAATCAAACCAAACTAGAACAAGACAAAACCCACATAACAGAAATTAATGCTCGACCCAGTTTCCCAGAACAAACAGGTTTTTATAACAGTGCTAATGAGCCGCCTCAGTTCAGGTGAGCATCCACGTCACCTGACCGAGGAGGCTTCTGGGAAACTGAGTCTAGAAACAAAACTACAGACTAAAAAACACTGCCCTCTAGTGGGCAACCCTCACACCTAGAACCAAACGTGACACAGTCCATTAAGAAATTCAAGCTTAGAACAGCTTGCCTTTAAAAACCAGGACAATAATCCAAAACATACTTTAATATCCACCACACTGTAAATACCAATTGCTTTGCTGACTCGCATATAAATAGTAAACTTTACTCAAAAAATTCAAACTATACTTCTTACAAGGTTTTGTTGAGTAACACTTACTTGCAGGGTGAGTAAAACAATTTACTTAATAGTTTTAGTGATGCTTACTTGCAACACATAAGTAGCAACAAATAAAGCAATGACGTTATTGTACCAGTGAGAGGCAGCAGCGAGCCCAAGAATAATGAAGAAGTAAAAAAAGGGGGAGAAGAAGAAGCAAGAGAGCATGCGTAGTAGAATTTGTGCGTGCTCAGCTCGTGAACGGGTGAATTGGCGCCAATTTTCTGATGTTGAAAGAAGCAGCAGGAAGTTTTTGACATCTGAAGCTTCATTACGGTTTTAAGTTACATGTTAGGTTAAAATGTGTAAGAATAGTGATGATTTGGGTCAGATTTCAATTGTTCCTGACAGTGGATATATATTCTCAGTGTTTTATACTGTAGTGTGGGCGGGGCAGCGGCTGACGGCCATCATGCTTTGCGGGGTTTTTGCTGTCCGTTCACCCTTTTCAGAACATGTGTTTGGGTTAGTGGCTTCGGCCAAGTTGGCTGTTTTAAGATATGTATGTGTGTGACCTGTTGAATGTGCCCCGGTTCATGCTAAGGCTGAATTGGATGTAGTTCCCATGCTATACAGTGACTTGTGTGGTGAATAGACTTCTCCCAGCCATTGCATTGAGCAGCAATTAAGCTTACTTAGTCTGTAAGTTCCATTTTCACTGCTAGAAGGGATCTTGGAGATGAGTGAGCTTGGTTGCTGCCCAATGCAATGGCTGGGAGTATTTTATTAGGTCTCAGCATTGTATGGCATGAGCAGCACCTTCACTGAGATAGCACACAAAAACATGGCTGAAGCCATTAACCCAAACACCTTTCTCCAACAGAGTAGACACATAGAGAACCCCCGCAAGGCATGATGGTTGTCAGCCACCGTGCCCCGCCCATGCCACAATGTAATAAACAATTGATGCACTTAAGTTATTGGAGTAATGTTTACTTGTTTTTTTTAAGGCAATCGGTTTCCTAATATTTTCTTAGTAATGTGAACACCAATAGAAGGTTAACTCAAATAATGATTTTAAGTCAACAGTACTTAAGCATACTTGATTAACAAGTTGTCCCTACAAGTTGTGTTAAGTTATGCCAACTAAACATTAATACTCTACTTTACTTGGAAATTTTAAGGCAATCGGTTTCCTCACTTTTTCTAAGTAAAGTCAACTTATTACATTTTACAGTGCATGGACTACTTCAAGAAATGCAAGCTAAAGATTTTAGAATGGCCCTCACTGTCTCCCAAATTAAAAATCATTGAAACTCTTTATGTAGGTCTTAAACATGCTGTGCATGGAAGACAGCCAAAGAACGTCTCAAAAGTAGATTCATTCTGCTGGGTAAAATGGTTAAAATTTCAGTAAATATAAATAGAAAGACTAATAGCTGCCCACAAAAAGCATTTGGGAATATCTACTACATGATACTGTATGTTACCAACTACTGATATAGTAGGGTGTCCAAATTAATTTGCACATCACATTATTTCTATTATATAATTTGCATTGAATAGTTTGTTTACTTATTTGTAGTTAAAATCAACAAAATATGTAATTTGGCTGGGTGTACACAACTGTAATTGGTCTTGAACTAAACTGCACCTCAAATAAATTTTAAATACATTTCTGAAAATTAATATCTATACTCATTTTTATGTATTTTTTTTACAAGATGAAATGTGTATCACATTGTAAATACAACTTTGGAATGGTGCAATTTATGTAATATGTTAATTTGTATAGCCTTAATAAAAACAGACCTGAATATATCTAAAACTGGCATTTCAAAATATCATTATGTATGTGCACATCCATTTCTGCATCCCTAAGCATTTTTGTTACACTCTATAGAGGAAAAAAGCTTAAAGCTTTGAAAGACAGGGCACAGATAAGAAATCATCCTTTTTAACCCAGCACCCAGGTTCACACACTGATCAGGACTATCTGGTTTAGCTATGGAAAAATAGTGAAAATATGTTTTTACAATATCTCTGATTTGATGGTATCTGTGAAAGAAATGTCACAGTTAAATTAAATTTCACCTGCAATTGCTAAAAAGTGCCAAAGAAGAGTTTAAGTTTTCCAAATGGTGCATGTAGTATACAAATTTTATTCAGAGAGTCATTCTCAGCCTAAGGAGATAATGTTCTATTAGCTAGCATTCTTGCTCAAAAATTTATCTTAATCCATTAAATGGATTCAGCACTGCAAACAAATAAAACTATTCAGTTTTGCCAAACCTTTTTTCCCTTCATCGAGTAAAAGTACAGAAATGAACAGAAATTGCATTCCCTATCTAAAGTGGTCCAGATTTGATTTAAATGAAACCAGTTTACAAATTGCACTCTCTAGTGTTTGCAATGTAAGCATAATAGCATGTAGTCAACCATTACAAATGTTTTTCAAGATAAAACTTATTTACAAAGATATAAAATGAGCCAAAGCTTCCATTTAAATAGCTTCCTTTACGCTCAATCTATTTAGAGTAATTTCCAACCTATATATCAAATCACCCCAGTATTCACGACTTTAGATAACATCCTATTAAAATGTTCTTGATAGCATAAGATGTATAGTTATAATTATGGGGGGATTTCAAATAAATAAAAATTCATACTTATGATGAATAACAAAATGAAAGCACTTTTCATGAGCAAACTCACTTTAAAATCAGATTTAATTACAGTAAATAGCAAACTAAACTGGATACCATTTGGTACCACAAGTAACTCTCTAATAATAGCGTATTTATAAAAACGTTAACAATAGCTAAGGTTTAGCTATGGTAATAATTAGCCAAATTAAACAACTATTGATATGGCTAAAAGGCACAAAGTTGCAGACAGTCTGAATTATAGAAAGCCAAGCACGTAGTCACATTAGTCAAAATAAATGGAGACAAATTGACCTACTGCTCCATCCAGAAAGAATAACAGGCTGTTAAGCTGTGCCTTGATCATATCACAATGTGTTTGTCTCTATTTGGTCAAGAAAACCTTCTTTTTCTGAAGAAGAAGAAGAAGAAGAAGAAGAAGAAGAAGAAGGAGGTGGAAAAAAAGATGAAGAAGAAGAAGAATCTGGTCTGTGTATATGTGAGGTCTGTGTTTTACAATCTTAATATAATATTAAACAATAATATATATTTTATCTATGCATATGAAACATTTCAATAAGCATTTCAATAAGATTTATTCTGAATATTATTCTTTCAGAAATATTGTTATTATTATTATTATTATTAGTAGTAGTAGTAGTAGTAGTAGTCGTAGAAGTACATTTTATTTTATGGCTAATACTTTATCCAAATATTTTCCTATAACATTTTATGTCAACATAACCACAACAATACAGAAATGTACAAATAAAAAATATAAAATGGTTTACTGTCACATAATTCTAAGAAAATGTGTCTACATTTTAATGTGATGTCATGTGACTTATGTTAGCTCTTGAAAATACAATACCTATTAGCACAAGCACATCATATGACCACGTTTCATGTAACTACTGAATACATACATCTGTTCTCTGGTGCACATGTTGTTTGCCTCCTTGCCTAGCATTCATGAATCCAATTGCTCATGCTTTTAATTTTTATAACTTTTATTATGAAATTTGACGAAATAACTAATAAATGTTTTCCCCGCATACAACAACAAGTAATAATTCTATTATTAATAATCTATATAATAATTCCAAATGCAGTGTCCAGTATACAGGTATGCCATTGACACAGTGACACTATTTGTATGGTAAATTGTCCTGTTGTCCCAAGTATCCATAGAGACTTAATTGTTTGTTTGTTTGTTTGTTTGTTTGTTTGTTTGTTTGTTATGATTATTATGATATTAAAAAGAAGAAGAATCTGGTTTGTGGATATTGGAGGTCTGATTCTGACTATTCATTCTTTTATCTGTACATATCATATATTGTAAAAATTGCCAGTAAAAATGGTATTTGCAGTCTTTGTTTACTGTGGCAGTTGGTAAACAATATCAAGTTAAGTTATTTTCAGTACCAATCATTAATGTAGAGAGATGATAGAGAAGTAATAGCAAGTTGTAGTCACAGTCTTGGAATGGTAAACATTTTTGTGAAAATGGAAAGTAAACTGGCCCAATAAACCTCCCACTTGCATTAGGCCGAACAATTAGCAATTCCACTTGCACATCCCATAGCTTTCATTGTGACATGTTTGCTAACATAACTTTTTTTCCTCAAAACACTTCATCAAATTCCTTGTTGTGTTACATTTGCGTTTTAGTAAAATATTAATATTTGTTTTACTATGTATTTTACTTTGTGTTTTACTGTGTTTTAGTACAAAAATAAATAAATAAATAAATAAATAAATAGATGAATAAATAAATAATCTATCACCATCTCTGCAGCACATTTAAAAGGGTCTCCATGCTGCTGTGTCTCCTACATCCAGCTGCCAGTTGGAAGGAAATTGTGAACTGAATACATCAAGACTCCACAGAGAGACCAAGAAAGAGCGGGGGTAAGCGAGAGAGAGCACAAAAGGGAAATCAAGAGGGTAAGAAAGGAGGAACACTGTATCTGCATTACAAAAAGTCAAAGATAAAACCACTGCTGAGAGATGGAGAGACTGACAAGAGGAGAAAAAAAAAATAGTGTCAGGTATTTGAATCTCATCACCAACAAGGTCAAGTGGTATATACAGAATCTCGACACTGGCATTTAGATAATTCTCCAGACCTGAGCTAAAATTTAAATAGACTCATTGGATTTCCAGACAGTGTTTCAAAAAGTTTAACATTTCAAGTGATACATGCATTTCAAATCCAAAGCCATGAATGCTACTTCATAAATAGATATTACAAAGCCCAATATTGACGTTATGGTCACTTTTATAAGTTATTAACTTAGATATTTTTCCCCAGGTTGGGTTTTAATTGATAGTATGTCAATGAATAATTGATACTAATAGATAAAAATGTTTTCACATGAAGTACCAATCATTGACTCATGAACCGAGTCGTTGAATTGGTTAATTGGTGTGTGTAAATGTATTTCATTTGTTAATTTGTTCTAAAGTTTACTCTGCTAGCTGATGATAGCAATGATTGTGACAATAGATGAAGCTACATTACAGTCTCTGAAAAGTCAAGGTGCATTCATCTGAAGGCAGGATTATTATAAATGCAGAAAGGTTAATGTGTAAGTCTAGCACAGAGATTTGGTGGCATGCAGACATCCTTATGGTTCTGTGTGTCATCCAAAGTACTTATTGTTTAAGAAGAAGTATCAGTTATTTAATAAAAAGGGTCTTTGTTATGTTTATGTTTAGTCACTTCAAATTGTATAACAAATGTTTAATACAATTAAAAATAAGTCATCTCAGAATTTTTTTTTTTATTCATAGATAACTTTAAATATCAGCCATATATCATCCGTCAAAGGAAAGAAATGCCTGCTGCTTCTTGGATTTCTGGGTAGAAATAATATACACATAAACAGTAAGGACTCTTTTTTACTTTTCCATCCAATTTTATCTCACTGCAAATCCAGCATCACTCTGATTTAGAACAATAATGAGCACAAAGGGCTCTGCTTTTCAGCGTAGGCACAGAACCCACATACCTATATAAAGTTATACAAATTGTTAGAAAACCCACTAACTTGTTGTACTAACTTCCCCAACAATGTTTTAGCTTAATATTATTTCTAGATTATGGTCTACAGTATATACTGTAAGCATGAGATTTCTTTTCCTTTTTGTGGAAAAGCATTGATATAAGATGGTAAGAGCTGTATTGTAGCTGTAACTCCAGTAATAATAAGTATTTATTCTCATGGAGTGTCAGAAAGTAAATGTGGATTTTCTAATGTGTGATAACTTTAGTATTAGGTATATGTAATTTGCAGACTGTTATGTGTACTGTTAGCGTAAACTTAATTTAACTTGAAGTTCCAGGTCCTTTAAAAACTTATATAGATAGTACTCTTTCAAAGCTTTCTTACCCTAAACATAACTGGTTTACTTAAGGCTTAATAATTTGTTCTTAAGCTTAATGATTTGTATTGTGAGTTAGGAAACTTTGGATTCTGAAGCCCCTGGACTGCAGTTGAGAAACACTGTTCTAGAGTACACAGTGCTGATTTATGTTAGATCCTTCATCATATTTTTCTATGCATGCTCCCATGTGGGGAAAGAGCAAGAAAGAATAAATGACAATGAATGTTAAATAGCAAGTAATTTCAAGGTGCTTGTCAAGTCTAGGTTTTTTTTTTTTTTTTTGGACTGGTAATAATCTGCAGAGGATCACTGCATGTTAAAGTCCTCAAGTGACCTACTTGCACTACACTGGACTCTCTCTCTCTCTCTCTCTCTCTCTCTCTCTCTCTCTCTCTCTCTCTCACACACACACACACACACACACACACACACTTTCTCTATCTGTCTCCAGACATCCCACTGTGTCCATCTCCATGGGAACTGTATGTTATATCTAATAGGAAAGGTTAATTGGATACTCAGGACAAACACTGGCTTTAGATGTGACTGCTGGACATCATGAACCCTTATGCTCACACATCTAATCATGCTTACATGACCCAAAGATGTCTAAACACTGAAACAGCTGCTATCCTTTTGGTCAGGAATTTAGTACATATTTAAGCATGATCTATTTTCATCTGCTTTTAATCCTTTTTGTTTATTTATTGATTTTTTTATTTACTTACCTACTTACTTACTTACTGACTGACTAGTTTTCTATTTCAGCACGGACAAGTACTGTATTTCTAGTAAAGAATCAATATTGAGATCAAAACCTAATCTAGATTATCTTCAGGCATAAATACCTTTATCTTCTAAATACTGTAGGAGATTAGTGGTCTAAAAATTTAAACTTCAAGAAGCATTTGTGAGTGATTAGAGAACTTCATACTTGCACTTCTTATAAAGTCCTGGAATGGTTTGTATTTAAAAATGGGCTTAATATATGCTCCATACATTTCCTTTTTTCAAATAGGTTACAGTGTATGTATTCAAAAGCTAAAGGCAGGTCATGTATTGCTTCAGCGATGGAATTTATCTTTATCTACTGTGAAATGTAATTTCCTGGTGATTATACACTCACTGGTTACTTTATTATGTGAAACATCTTTATAGCTGGAGCTGATAGACTCACTTTATATCCAGTGGTAACCAAAATGTTTGCATCCCAGTTATACAATCCTGGACTATGTAATATTATGACTTGTTTTCCTGTGGCCTCTTCAATAAAGTAACTGTGATAGGTTTCTGAAAATAAATAAGCATTCACTGATATTGAAGACATTGCTTAAAATGACAACAAAAATATTTATTTATTTATTTTTCTACTGATCCTGAGATAGGATAGAAGATTATTACCCTTCAGGGGAATTTCTTTAAATTTTTAAAGCAATGGAAAGGCAGTGAGATGAACTACTGTGAGCATCTACTACACTGTAAAAAAAAAAAAAAAAAAAGCGTTAAAAAAACGGTCAAATGACCGTAAAATTAAGGTAAAATGCTCTAGTTCATATTATGCTCAAAAACATAAAATTTACAGAAATTGTTATTTTATCTTTTACAGAGAAACACCGTTTTTTTTTTACAGATTTTTCCTACATTTATACAATTAAACACCTTCATTAAACGAACAGCACTAGAAGTTTAGCATGAAACACCGTTAGTTTACAGATTTTTCCAAAATTTATACGATTAAACACCTTCATTAAACGATCAGCAGGAGAAGTTTAGCAGTGAAACACCATTATTTTACAGATTTTTTGCTAAATTTATACGATTGAAGACCTTCAATAAAGCAACAGCACTATATGTTTAGCAGTGAAACACCATTATTTTACAGATTTTTCCCAAAATGTACGATTTAACACATTCATTAAAACAGCACTAGACGTGTAGCAGCAAAATGTTTTTATTTTACAGAATAAAATTATTACAATCAAACACCTTCAATAAAGCAAAAGCATTAGGCATTTAGCAGGGGAAACACTGTTATTTACAGATTTTTCATAAATTGAAGATCAAACACCTTCAAACAAAGCAATAACACAAAACCCCTGATATTTAACTTTTTTTTTCATACATTCCTATGAATACACAATGAAATATTTAGACTATTGTGCTATAACAGTGAAACATTCTCTCTCACAAACTTAAACATTGCTGTGAAATATCCTTGACTAACAACCTAAGAAGAAATGAACAATTTCAAACAATATTCTCAATGTTACATTTAAAGTTGGATTGGAAACTTTATTACAAATATAGTACAATGTGGTCCCCTTTTTAACTATATTGTTCTTATATAATGTATGTGTACAAATAACTTAAACTTTTAGTTCAGAATCGCAATTAAGTCAAATCTAAAACATACCAAAATGGCAAAATGGACGGTCCAGTGTATCCAAGAAAGAAACTGTTCCAAACAAGCA
This sequence comes from Channallabes apus, assembly GCA_030522415.1. Classification (NCBI taxonomy): domain Eukaryota; kingdom Metazoa; phylum Chordata; class Actinopteri; order Siluriformes; family Clariidae; genus Channallabes; species Channallabes apus. The sequence goes on along the minus strand of CM060108.1, from coordinate 29,893,997 downwards.
GTAAAGAACTTGGTGCATTAGGGTGGATTGGAAGAGAGAAGAAAAGAACACATTAAGATCTTAGATTTAAAAGAAAAACATGGCAGTATTAATAAATGAGCTTTGTTTACAGCAACAACAATAAGAATTAAAAATAAGAATTAAAAATATCTTACCGACATTGTCTCTTGAGCTTGCAGGTATTTTACATTTCAGAGTCTTCTCCTCTGTCCCTCAGAGACTGCTTTCCTCCTCACCTGTAGCTCAGCATAATTAATATTTCTAATCTATTCCTAATCTATTGATATTTCTGACAAAGTGTTGAAGGACAGAACCACATAATGTGACTTGTTGCAAATAAGATGGCATGGCTACTTCATAACTCAGTAGAATCCATAACTGTCTGTAGAATTGTCTATAGTCTGTAAAGTGTCTAAAATGGCCTATCCAAATAAAACAGAAATTGTACGAGACAGGATGTATGGCATTGACAAAATTGAGAAGCCAAGTTCAGATGGTATTTATTTACAAAATATATGAAGACAAGGCAGACAAACACAATCCAAATCACAAAGTGGTAAAGCACTGAAGTGTCAAACCCAATAAGACAGGACATGTTATGAAGGTCCAATTTATCAACCTGAATGATAAACTTCACATGTTGATAGTAATCAAAATAATACAAGTCTCAGAACTTGTGCACTAGGTATGGAAAGCTTTTGCAAAACTTGCTATATTATGTGATGGGCATGAGATATAAGTTAAGCCAGGAAATGAACAGGATGTGGCCAGCCACAGTGTCTTGGCCAAACCATCTATGCAACAAGGCCCAGGGGGCAGGCGTCTGGGTGCCCATGCTTGTTATGAGTGATGATTCTTGGATATCCTCTGCTATTGCCCAAGTGGAGTTCTTTAAGATATTACTAATTATTATTTTAGCATTCTTACTTCCTGGAGTCTATTTAGAATGGCATACATTTACTTTTCAGGCATCCACCAAATAATTTACTACTTTAAATATACCACTTCAGAAATCATCTATGGGTAATACTCAAAAAAGGAGACTTACAGTGATGTCCAACAGTTGGCACAAAAAAATAGCATAAACTGAGCATGTAAAATGTATAAATGCATAATTATTTTGGTTAAAAACATATAGCATCCCAATACTGGTCTATTGGTCCAATATTTACTTACTTAGAGAGATCTGGTGGACTACCATAAATCTCTCTGAAAAATCTCTCTCTTCCGTTTTGAATCATTTGCGCACTGGATAGCTGTTTTTTTTTTTTTGGACATTTTCCCTTCCTACATTTAATACAATAACATTTGCTGCACCAATATCATCTCATGGGTCCAGTATTCTCTCAAATAAACTGTGATAGAATTTGTATCATCTCAATTAAATAAACAGTTATTGCAAGACTTTTCTCATCACTGTGTTTATTTGTTCATTTCCACAGCACATAAAACTTTGATTTCATTCTCTCATCTTATACAGGAAGAAATATTGAGTATTGGCTTGGCACACAAACACCAAATTCAATTTTTACAAAGTGCTAACTGTACAAGACTGAATTACTCCATAATGTATATAAAAAAATAAAAACTATATCAGTTCAGTATGGTATCTTAGTGTTTAGCACTAAGGCCCTGCAATAGATTTGAAGTTTCCTGATATAGACTCGTGCCCTGCGATGGATTGGCACCCTGTCCAGGGTGTACCCTGCCTCGTTCCCGAAGCCTCCTGGGATAGGCTCCAGGCCCCCCGCGACCCTAATCATAGGATAAAGCGGTATAGAAGATGAATGAATGAATGAATGATATAGACTCTATGCTTCCTGCAACCCTGTATAAGACAAGCAGTACAGAAGTTGAATGAATGAATACATTTCATGAATTTTTCCTTCCATTTATTTAATTTCAACTTGTAATTTTAAAGAGGAGAGGTAAACTAATTTTATAAAGTCACTGTGGTTATACTGGTCATAGAAGATTCATTTATGTTTAATGATGTTATTAATTCCTTTAACATGTCTATCTCAGGCCATGTCCATGTTACTAAGCGGTTCATAGCTTATACATGAATTATGCTTTGTTTGTCAAAATGGATCTAATATTTGTACATTTTCTTCAAATATATTACAGTACACCTTAGGTCAAGAGCTCGGACTGAAGATAATGCCTCTCAATAAGATCCCCTTAACTAACTTTATTTATGGTGATTGACCATAACCTTAAGGGGACACACCAGAGGTGTGAACAGCACAGAAGGCAATGCGCAGTAAATATGTTTAAAATCATATTCACTAGGCCAGGGTGAAATGTGTGCAAGCATTGTGAGTGCCACAGAGCTAAGAATAAAGAAGAATTCAGATATGGCGTTACCCCAAATGCCAAAAGCATCAGTTGTGCATAGAACATTTAATCATCAATTAGTCAGTGGGCCCCAAGCCTGCAAGGACAGGAACCAGCTGCAGTTTGATGAACATACCAATTCAGTCCTCAAAATTACCACCAAGGGCAATGGTGACAATTGTAACCAGGCTATGACTACCATCATTGTTATGCTAGCTGCTGATATATTTGGCTTGTAGGAAAAGAGATCGGTTAAGACTCAATACAACGTAAACAAGTGAGCACCCAAGCAACCACTACCTCAGGTAAAACTGGAAATTGTAGCTGACAGTTTAGGAAGGCAGGCAAATAGAAAGAGAAGGACTTTTTCAGAGTGGTGCAATATGTCATCCAATAGAATCTGGTGACCTTGCGGTGGGCTGGTTGGAAGAAGGAAAGTGTTGGCCTTTCACACAAATTTCTTTGGATTTTACAGCAGCTTCTAAAGTATTGTGGAATGAACCACTGTGCATCTAGTGCCCAGCAAAATGAATTATCTTATTGATGCTATAAGAATTTTTTTTCTGTTTTTTTCTTTGTCAACCAGGAAGGATTAAGTTAACAGTTGACTGGAAACTAGCACAGCATCACAGAAAATAAACAAACAAAGTACCTATAGTGTAGAAGCTTGTGTTTATTTGTTAAAAACATATTAACCATAAACAATATAACTAACCCTCATGTAATTCATGCTTAATATTAACTAAATATAGAGCACATACATTAATATTTTATTTGCCAAAGAATAATAATTAGTCCATATAAACAAGCATTCAATAAATTAGGCTAGCAAATGTCAGTGAACTTGGGTCCTTGGGTGTAATTGTTGAAAGCCACTATTTAGCTCCAATTATGAGTTCTGTCAATTAACTACTAAAAACATTAAATATTTCATCCTCTATACAGCTTATTCTGTGTACATGGTGTCAGACGGCCTTGAGCCTATCCCAGGAGCCTTAAGGCATTAGGCGGGGTACACCCTGTACAAGTCTATCACAGTGCACACACACAGGCAATGTTTGGAATGACAATTAACCTAATCTAAAATGTCTTTGTACAGTGGGAGAAAACTGGAGTATACAGAGGAAATCTACCAAACAGAGGAACATGCAAATTCCATGCACCCGAGATGGGAATTCGAACCCCCAACCCATGAGGGTCATAATGTTAACCAGTTTCCCAAAATATGTTAACTCAAATGTTAGTTCAAACTGTGGACCTTTGTAGCCATGGATAAAATGTATGTAAGTTTACATGTATGCTGTTTAGGTTACAGCATATCTAGTGTCAATGATTGCATGTATATTATCAACTTTTAGGTTTCATTAATGCTGCATGGTAGGGTTTGTCATGTTAACTGAAGACTATAACTTGACCAACCCTTTCAATAAAGTTTTAACATTATGTCTCAAAGTCAATGTAGTCAGACGTTGTGGTCATACTGGTCTCCAAAACAGCTGTGGACCATTGATCTTGAATCAACCCATAATAAAAATTCAATCCGTCACACTGGCAATGAGAATTCACCCATCTTAGCAGAAAATCCGCAGAATGTCCAGAAGGATAAGTAGACCAAAGAAACTTATCATAATTAGTGCATTGTATCTTGTACTTTGCGTTAAAGTTTACAAATTAAAAATACAGCCATATATCATTATTGAGTGCATATTATGCTTCATAGAACTGAAATGAAGCATATTTATTGTCCTCTTGCTGGTCAATTTAATAGAATCTTGTGCATTTATCTAACTACTCAATCAGCAAATCATGTGGCAGTAGAGCAGTGCATAAAACCATGCACATATAGCTTAAATACAATAATTGTATAAAAACAAATAAATAATGGCACTCAACCAAGCACAGGAAAACCCAGCATATATACAGCACCACCTTCACCTCATGCACATAAGGGATGGGGCGCCTCAACTCCCTGTGACCTAAGGCAGCACAGCACCCACCATCCTGGTGTCAACACGAGCCAGCACAAACTGGTTGAGTGGGACATAATGGATGCAAGCCTCATACTTCTTCTTTTCTGTACTCACTGTTACATAGCCAAGAAAGCCTGCAACCTGGGACAACTCGCCAAGAAGGGACTGCTTCTCAGCCTTGCTGCCTTCTCCTGCTCAGCTCATTGATTGCCCAAGACCACCTGCTGCTCTTCCTGGAGGCCTCCAGGCTACCTTCTCAATTGCTCCATAATGATCGATTTTCTCTAATCATTGCAATTTTTTGCAATGATTAGGGGAAAGCTTAATTTAAAAAAAGTTTTGCGGGTGGAAAATGAACTGTTGATTAAAGAGGACAGAGGAGAATAACCAGATTGGTTTGAGTTGCCAGGAGAGCTACAGTAGCTAAAAATCATTCTGTAAAACCATGGTAAGCAGAGAACGATCTCATAATACACTAACCTTGAGGCAGATGGCCACGAGCAGCAGAAGAGCCCCTCAGGTTTAAATGTTTGCAGTTATATTTTATCATTCACCTTAAGGTTGTCCGCGTGGTTTTGTTTTGTTCACACCATTTTGTGTAAAGGCTAGAGACTGCTGTGTGTGAAACTTCCAGGAGATCAGCAGTTTCTGAAATACCAGTCCATCTGATACCAAAAACCATGATCAAAGTGACAACAATTAGTTTTTTTCCCATTCTGATGTCTGATGTGAACATTACTTGAGTTATTCCTGTCCAACCCTGACAAACCATGTCTTCATGAAGCTTGCTTGTGTGTAATGGTGAATCATCATGCTGGAACATTTGTGTTTCTTGTTGGAGAAGAGGGGAATTTGTAATAATAGGGCAAACAAAGACGCAAATGCTACACAATTGTGTGCTTCTGACTTAATGGCAATGGTTTAAGACTAACCACCTATATTGTTGTTATAGTCAAGTGTTCACATACTTTTGGCAATGTTCTGTATAGTACTGTAGGTCTTAATTCTAAAGGTTCACACTCATGGGTTACTATTGCATGACATCAATTCAATTAAATTTTATTTGTATAGCGCTTTTAGCAATTGACATTGCCTCAAAGCAGCTTTACACAATCAAATGAATTATTTAAGTTTGTAATCACATAATCTACATAATGTATACACTACCATTTAAAAGTTTGGAATCATTTGCAAATTTCTACATTCTACAACTATACTGGGTATTTCAAAACTATGAAATAACATATGGAATTAGGTAATTATGTAGCAACATCAACAACAACAATCAGTACTTCAAGACACAGGGACACTTTCTAGAATAGTTCTTGCCAGAACAGGATTGTACATTTGCAAAACCCATCAAGCACCATCATGAAACTGGCTCTCATGAAGACCGTTCCGGGAAGGCAAAACCAAAATTTACCTCTGCTGCAGAGAAGTTCATACAGTGGAACCTTGGATTACGAGCATTCCGGAAGCAGGCTCGTAATCCAAAACACTCGTGAACCAAATTAAATTTTCCCATAGGAAATAATGGAAACTCAAATTATTCGTTCCACAGCCCAAAAAAATAAATACATAAAAATAATTAATACAAAAAAAAAATAAATAAAAAATTAACCTGCACTTTACCTTTAAAAAAAGTAAAAATAAATCCCGACAGATAAGTGTTTCCGTTTGTGCACGCAGGCTCTGTGTGTGTGTGTGTGTGTGTGTGTGTGTGTGTGTGTGTGTGTGTGTGTGTGTGTGTGTGTTAACACACATTAACGGAGAGACAGTTTTTAAAAGCGTTTAAAAATTAACAAGGAATATCGTTAGTCACACTCGCGCGAGCGCATACTAACGGAATCACTGCTGTAAAGTAAAACAACAACAACAACAACAACAAAATTAAACAGCACCTTACCTTTGAAAAGAATAGCGAAAGAGCAGAGCTTCTGTGTAAGGCAGAGAGTGTGTGTGTTTGTGTTTGTAGCCGAGAGGGGGCTGGGTGCTGTAAAGCCGAGAGAGAGTGTGTGTGTTTGTTTGGGAACCTGAGAGGAGGGGGGCTGTAAAGCCGAGAGAGTGTGTGTGCGCGCGCACAACAGGGTTTCACTCGCCATTCAGCCTTTTTACTAGCCACAATTTTGTTACCAGAACATCGCAGTTTTTTCTTCACCATGTAACGCTTGGATTTAGAAAACCGCTTGGTTACAAGAAAACGGATTCGGGAATCTAAATAGGGGCTTGAAAACAATACTTCCAGTATTGCGCAACCGCAGCTGGACAAAACATGACGCGACACAAAACAATTATAATAAATTAAACCAAGTGTATTATACAGACGGAATAAAGAAATAAACAAACACGGTGCACCACAAACCAATATATACAAATATAATACAAATATAATACAAATAGAAAAAAGTGTGTGTGTGATGTAGGCGGGTGTGTGAGTGTGTGTATGATAGTCCAGAGTCTGAAAAACGGCAAAAAGTATGAAGATGGTGATTTGGAGAGATGGTTCAATCTCACCAGATGAAGATGGAAGGTCTGGGAGATCGAGAAACGGAAGGAGCTGGGTACTGAATGAAATTATAGATGTATAATCCACAATCAGGCTCTCAGTCTCAAAAACCATGCAGCGCGCTGTCTTCATCTCTCCCTGCCGGCTACCTCGCCGGTTCCGGCTTTATGCCAGATCATGTGACCCACGTCACTTCCGGGTTCCCTTGCGTTGCGATCGCGCATGCGCGGGAACTTGCCCGGTGACCAAACCATTGTCCAAGGGGAAATATAAACCGCTAGGGCACACCTTCGGCCACAGGTGAGCAGCATTAGCTCCACAACCATTTCCCTGTTGTAGAAGGTGTCCCATCTGTGTGGCTGCGCTACATAGACCCCCGCCCCCCCCCCCCCCCAAGCCTCCGGCGTCTGAGGAGAATGTCCGCACAAGCACTTGAGATTCGCCACACTGTACAGATCGGCTTTTTGTGGGTATCCCCAAGACCTTGTGTATTTGATTGGTCCTTTTCTGTTTATCTCTGCTGGACCCTCCCACTTGGGCACTCGCTTTGCAGAACATCTTTTTGCTGTGGAGGAGAGAGGTCGAGTTTGGATCCAAACCAGTTCTCCCGGTTGGAAGTGCGCTGCTTCCCCCCGGGTACTGTGACATCTGGCTTGTCTGGACCTCTGGTGTTCTGCTCTTTGTTGGCCCTCCTCCATGATAGGTCTTTGTCGGGGTGATGACGGATGTTTGGTCTTGTGTCGTTGGCAAATGCTGCAAGCTCTGGTATAACGCCAGACGTCTTTCCGCACCGTCGGCCACCACGCCACCTCTAATAACCTCAGCAGGGTTTTCAGTTGTCCCCAGTGTCCTCCCAGTGGATTGTCATGGTAATACTGAAGAAAAAGTTTTATTAGAGACTGGGGGACAACAAGCTGGATTTTCTCCCCGTGCCTTACTGGTACCCGGCGATACAGCATGCCCTGATGACATTCGAAGGTGACCCTCTGATCTTGTGTACCTCTTGGGTGATCTTTAGAGAGCAGCTTTGTGATAGTTGGGTCATTCAGTTGGGCTTTGATGATCTCGCTCAGGTCGCTCGGGAAGTTGGAGGCCTCTTTAGTGGACGTGGTGGGTAGACGTGGGGTGTCAGCTCCTTTCAGCGGCGGGTGTGCTCGGGGTAGGGCGTCTGGACCCGGATGAAAGCGGTCCTCGCGATCATTCTCTCCCCTAGCGCCACTCTCCACCTGTTGTTCCATGGTGCTCGCCGCTCCTCTTAACGCAACTCTCGTGTTGCTGTTCTCCCGGGTTCGCCCCGCTAGTTCTTCCTTGGAGATATCAAGGTTCCCCATGAGACAGAGGGCAGGGTGATCATTGGCGCAGTCTCCCAGGCATGGCCCCGGCAGCTGTACCGGAGACCTCGGTTGTCTTCCTCTTCGTCGAGGTCGTCATCCAGTATAAATGCCGCCGTGAACGCCTGTTTAAAAGATTGCCAGTCCTTTACCTTGCCTTTCTCCGTCTTTCACCAACTGAGAGCTGGCCCTCGGAGAACTGTGCCGAGGGTTCCCAGCAGCTCAGGGCGGGTCAGGGGTCTGCTCTTCAGGTACTTTTCTGCTTGCTCGATGAAGTTCCTCACCTCCGCTGTCTTTGACGCGTCACAGAAGGCTGGAAACTCCACGCAGATGGATGGATGAGCGTGAAGAGAAGAAGAAGAAAAAAGTGGGGAGGAGAGCAGTGCCGAGGAGTGTGCTGGAACACCAGGAGGACCGTCGGCAATGGCATGAGTGCTTGGAAGCTTTACCTTGGCTGTTGCTGTAGTGGTTGGAGTGCTGGGACGATGTTGTGTATGAGAGGGTGTAGGGGTGTAGGCCTGTAACCTGTGGGCGGTGGGCGTACAAGTGGGACGCAGTCTCTTCATCCGGTTTTCCCAGATGGCGTCACATCGTAGAAAACAGTCAACGATGGCTCTCTCCATCTTTTCGAGAGCCTCCTGGCAGTAGCGCTGCAGCCCTTCCAGGCTCGCGTCCACTGCGTCACGAAGACTGATTTCCCTGTTGAGACTGCTGTCCAGGTATTGTCTATAATCCTGCTCCATGGAGCTCACCTTATCAGTAAGCGCCCCCACATTCATCTTGCATTGATACAGTTCAGTACATAATGTGTGTACTACCTCAATATCAGACCCATGAACAATATCATCATCATCATCATTATTGTCATTATCATGGCTATCTGATATATATAGTGAACTAATCAATGAAGTTAATTCGGTTGTAGGGTTACGGCGTGTATTAAATGCATCCTCTACATCAACCGGCATGTTATTATCCACTACACAGTCGGCCTTAGCAGCACTACTAGCATTCGCCTTAGCATTAGCTTTAGCACTAGCATTAGCGTCCATCTTGTTCAGCCACATCACACAAAACCGGAAAATATCCCAAAATACAGATTCCCCGTACTGGCCACCACTATGTAACGCTTGGATTTAGAAAACCGCTTGGTTACAAGAAAACGGATTCGGGAATCTAAACAGGGGCTTGAAAACAGTACTTCCGGTATTGCGCAACCGCAGCTGGACAAAACACGACCCGACACAAAACAATTATAATAAATTAAACCAAGTGTATTATATAGACGGAATAAAGAAATAAACAAACATGGTGCACCACAAACCAATATATACAAATATAATACAAATATAATACAAATAGAAAAAAGTGTGTGTGTGATGTAGGCGGGTGTGTGAGTGTGTGTATGATAGTCCAGAGTCTGAAAAACGGCAAAAAGTATGAAGATGGTGATTTGGAGAGATGGTTCGATCTCACCAGATGAAGATGGAAGGTCTGGGAGATCGAGAAACGGAAGGAGCTGGGTACTGAATGAAATTATAGATGTATAATCCACAATCAGGCTCTCAGTCTCAAAAACCATGCAGCGCGCTGTCTTCATCTCTCCGTGCCGGCTACCTCGCCGGTTCCGGCTTTATGCCAGATCATGTGACCCACGTCACTTCTGGGTTCCCTTGCGTTGCGATCGCGCATGTGCGGGAACTTGCCCGGTGACCAAACCATTGTCCAAGGGGAAATATAAACCGCTAGGGCACACCTTCGGCCACAGGTGAGCAGCATTAGCTCCACAACCATTTCCCTGTTGTAGAAGGTGTCCCATCTGTGTGGCTGCGCTACAACCATGATACGTTAATATTTGTTATATCTAGATTTACTTATATAAATGACAGCATACACTGTATCACTATAGTAGTAGTCAAGTATTCAGTACTGTTAAGATAGCTCCCAATATAAGTCTCTTACCACATGAAATTGAAAAACAACAGATTCAGTACAACTGAACTGATTCTGATATTAAAAATACAGCAACTAAGAACATTTATCATTTTAGTATGTTGTGTACTATTATCGGGTATTATTATTCATTATGTATTATTATATCAGAATTCTGAGTTAGGACAATGGACTTTTTTTTTTTTACATATAATCAGTAAATAACCTATGCGAAAGGGGCAAATATTCTCATCCTGTTGAGAAGCAATAGCCCTTTAAGGAAATGATACACACACACCAAACAGAAAGTAAAAGTGTGTGTGTGTTAGTGATGGGAAGTTCGAATCATTTTAGTGACTCTGTTCTTTGAATCTCGTTCATCAAAATGAAGAAATCTTTTTTTTAGTCATTTCGTTCATTTGATCAGAAATAAATTAAAATGTTGCGTTTTCAAAAAAAATATCCCCAATACGTCTACATACACAAATTTTGTCTATAGTTCCAGTTATGAAAAATATTACAATGTAACTAAGGACATAATAAACAGAATGTGCAGCTCACCTCTTATATCTTCTCCGAGTCGTTCGTTCTTTTGAATCTATTGCACCGCATAGCGTCTATGGGAGTCACGTGTTAAAAGAACGAAACGACTCGAAACTTGAAAACGTATTGCTGAGAATCATTCAATACTGTTTCCTGTATATAACATATGGAGGTTTTGCGATGCTTTGCGCATGAAAATGAATGAATCACTCTCCGAGACGACTTGTTCATCTGAGTCATGTTAAAGATTTGTTCAAAAAGAATGAATCGTTCATGAACGACCCATCACTAGTGTGTGTGTGTGTGTGTGTGTGTGTGTTTGTGTGAACATGTGTAGAGAGAGATATTAAATGTCATCATTACATTCATCCGATTCATTATATCGGATGACTTTAGAGAAAACTACAACAAAAATATATTGTCATACCAAAGAATAAACTACCCGCCAAAGTGGCTAGTGAGACTAAAGTTATTACCCGCCACAGCTGAATTTTACCCGCATTTGCTGGGTGGGCGGGTGCCAATGTCAAACTCTGGCGCACACACACAAACACACACACACACCTTTACAGCCCCCCTCCTCTCAGGTTCCCAAACTAACACACACACTGATAGTGTAACTATCAGTTTTGCATCAGCATTTCACACTGTGCTTTCCAGTTTCCATAATAAAACAGAATTAGATGTCATAAATCAACTCTGGTATGGTATCCTATTTTGGAAAATGTTACCTAACAATTTCCAGTGATAATAACTAAGGATATATGTACATACTTATTAATCTGCATACAGTATATAAAACCTTCATAAAAAGAACAAATATATATTTTTGTTTATTTTGAGGATTGTCCCATAATAAACTCAGAACTTTGACACAGAGCAACAAATGAGATGCAATTGTAAATCCAATGGTTTTAAGTCATCATCTACCACAGTTTTCTGATATACTGTATATATCAAAGCCTCATAGGAAAGACAGAGATTCAAATCAATCAGCTAATGCATCAACACAGACAAAGCGAACACACAAGGTAGGTCCACAGTAGCTGCCAAAGAATTCAATTAATTAATTTATTCTAGATAAAAATATTTATTAACTCAACTTGCTGTAAAAAACAGCATCTGGGTGCTAGGCTATGAGGCGCCGTATAGGGCTTAAATCAAACTTCACTCATGCACACACATATGAAACACTCACACATACATATATACTACTAACTTCTCACACAACTACATATGAAATGCGCACTCACACACACATACATACTCTCCGCGCACGCACATACTGTACATACATACTTTCAGCGCGCGCACATACATACATACTTTGCGCACTCACACACACATATACTCTCCGCGCGCGCACATACATACATACATACATACTTTGCGCACTCACACACACATATACTCTCCGCGCACGCACATACATACATACTTTGCGCACTCACACACACATACATACTCTCCGCGCACGCACATACATACATATCCCCCCATCCCCCCAGCATTTTAATTTAATTAAGAAACCCTTAGTATTATATAGGCTAGTAATCTGTAAAAATAAATACATAAATAATACGTTATATATTTTTAATGGTATAATTTTTTTTTCAAAAAATATTCTATATTTAATGCCCGTAGCGTCAAATTTCCACAGCAGCAGCGACAGGTATCCGGGATGCTTGTGTTACCATGGTAACGCTAGGAGGAAGTGACGTTGCATGGTGTTCTGAATGGTGGAATTTTGCAGAGGGAAGTTCCCTTATCAGACATTTCTTGCGCAGGGAGTAGGGTGTAGGGAGTAGTAATTTCAATGTATATGAACTTCATTCTCCCTGATTAGGAGTAGCGTTTCTTAAATAGACCGTTAATGGACAGTTTATAAGACAACGAGTGATTTATTCATCACAACAAAAGTGGATGATATGGAGGGTCGGAACAATGTTTGAATTTCCGATTCGGAGTCCCGTGGGATTCCGGTGAGTTAGTTATTCCTCACGAAGGCGAGGAAACACATTTCACAAAACAGTAATTTTCATATTAGCCACAGATTCCGTGCTTCAATTTTCTTTTTGCAAATCATCACCTGCGTTTTCTGCCGCTGCAATATAGAGACATTATGTGGACAGTTCTGAATAAGCCTTGTGATTGAGCAGTGATGATCATTATACTGTCCTACTCCGTCTTCTAAACTGTCCAACAGCAGGCTGTTTACAAACCAGTACTACCATTCAGGGAGAATGAAGTGAAAAGTCCGTCTACACTGAAATGACTTCCTTTTTCACTGAAACGCCTTCCGGTTATACTGAAACGCCTTCCGGTTACACTGAAACACCTTTCGGTTACACTGAAATGCCTTCCGATTACACTGAGAATCTCATAGGTGTTTGTGCGTGCGCAGAGAGTATGTATGTGTGTGTGAGTGCGCAAAGTATGTATGTATGTATGTGCGCGCGCGGAGAGTATATGTGTGTGTGTGAGTGCGCAAAGTATGTATGTATGTGCATGCGCGGAGAGTATGTATGTATGTGCGTGCCGGAGAGTATGTATGTGTGTGTGTGTGCGCGCGCGCGCGGAGAGTATGTATGTGTGTGTGAGTGCGCATTTCATATGTAGTTGTGTGAGCAGTTAGTAGTATAAATGTATGTGTGAGTGCGCATTTCATATGTAGTTGTGTGAGCAGTTAGTAGTATATATGTGTGTGTGAGTGTGCATTTCATATGTAGTTGTGTGAGCAGTTAGTAGTATATATGTATGTGTGAGTGTTTCATATGTGTGTGCATGAGTGAAGTTTGATTTAAGCCCTATACGGCGCCTCATACTAGGCCAGGTTGTCCATCACAATTACAACATGTTAACTTTACAGAAGTGCTTTCAAAATGAACAAAACCAGCCTTTTATATTGATAACTAATTAATTCTCCTACATCTCATGCAGTCATTATGATTTGATCATCTTCAGTGATTGGTGTATATTTAAAACTCAGACTATGTGTCTCATGTGTACAGTATCAATCAAAATTTAGGATTCACCTTCTCATTCCAAAGCTTTTCTTAATTTTTGATATTATCTACATGTAGAGCAATAGTAAAGGCTATGAAATAAGATATCATATGCCCTTACGGGAAAAAAATATATGCCAATATATTGTTAAATATAATGCAATATATTAAATAATACATTTTAATATATAGGAAACTAGTGCTTATATTTATTAATATATTGCAATGTATGAACGGACAATGTATGAATATATATATACATTGCAATGCAGACAAAACCCATTATATTTATAGTATAATTTATTGAAATAAAAATATTTAAATATTGTGTTACAGGTCATATATATATATATTAAGCCTACAGTACATGTAGATTCTAAGAAAGACTAATAAAAGACTAGTCTAATAATTAACCACAATTCCTCCGACATATGTTCTAAACCTGCTTTGTTTAAGTGTTTAAATGTTTAAGTGCCCAGTGTGTTAGAGAAATGTGCAGGGCAGTGTCATTTCAGCAAAAAAAAACACTTTACCAAGGATCATTCATCCAGACCTTTAGGCGGCGGTAACGCACCACTTACGTTGCCTGCCTCAGAAGCCCCAGAAGAAGAAGACAAACCAGCCAGTGAAGGTCGGTTTTACTTTTTTGTACCAAATTTGAAATTAAATTTTTGACAAGACGTCAAAATGTAAAAAGAAAAAAAATGTTAAAAGTTAAAACATGTAGTATATTGTAGCGTTTTTCGACGCTAGCAGGGATCTTGGAGGACGAGTGAGCTTACTTGCTCCCCAATGCAAACGGCTGGGGAGTAGTTTATTACTCTCAGCACAAGCACACATACACAGGTCAAGCACACACACATACACGCACTCAACTTGGCCGAAGCCACTAACCCAAACACCCTTCTCTCTCATGGTAGAGACAGAGAAAACCCCCGCAAAGCATGACGGTCGTCAGCCGCCGGCCCGCCCACGCCACACTGCCCCCACCCGAGCTGTGACCGTCCCCGGTCACCATGACTCTCAGTCTTGGAGGCGTGAAGGCGGTCGGCGTTCACGGGGTCCTGTTGTAGTGCACATTGTCCCGGAGGCGGTCCGGCCTCCGCAGAGTTCGATGTCTCGCCGGCGTGCGGCTGGTAAGGTGCAAGACGGTCTCGGTGGAGCAAAACTCGCGCCCGCCCCACCAATCGCACCCGGTAGATGAAATCAGAGAGCCGTGCGAGTACCGTACAGGGGCCCACCCAGTGAGACATGAGCTTGGATGCCTTGGGTGAACGCCCTCTCTTCCTTCCGGAGGAACACACCCACACCTGCTCACCAGCAGCAAAGCCTCGCCCCTGGCTGTGAGTGTCCACGCCCACACGCTCCACAGGTGCCCCCACCTGAAAGTCCTGCAGCGGTGCCCGCGAGCGCTGGGTGTGGCCCTTCTTTGCCGACTGCGGGCGATGCTCTCTGCGAGGGAGTAACTCGGCACACATGCTCTTCACCTCCCTCGCAGTACCGACGTGCTTTACTGCCCGGATGTTTACCTGACATAACCACCGGCGCTCGCTCGATGGCTGCTGGGGTACGCTGTCCCTCAGACCTAGGAACATTGCCTCGGCATCGCCGCGAAACCCCAGAGACTTTTTCGTTGTCTAGCCGTGACGGGTAGCCCTGTCCCCGGCTAGATTCACCTACCGAGTGCCCCCGAGCTGCGGGCGGTCGCTCGGCTCTTTCGCTGTGATGCACCGCAGTTGTGGGTTCAGCGCGCTGTGCTGCACGGAGCGCCTCGGAAAGGGAAGCTGGTGCTGCTAACCTGATGTGCTCACGGAACCGGAGGTGAAGCGACTCTCGGAGCTTTGCCCAGTCCTTCCGCTCATCGGCCCGGAGATCTTCCAATGCCCGGAGCGCGTCACCCTTCAACGAGAGTGCTACCCTTACAGCCGTTTCTGCCGGAGACCAGCATGCGAAGTCGGCGGCTAGCTCCACTTGGGCGAAGAACGTTAGGGTTCGACGGCGCCGTTGTAGGAGGGAAGGCGCAGCTGCAGCGCACATCGCTGGCACGGAGCTGTAGCTTGATCCGCCGTTCACTCCAACTCGAAAATCTCCATCCCACTTCTGACACCAATGTAGCGTTTTTCGACGCTAGCAGGGATCTTGGAGGACGAGTGATCTTACTTGCTCCCCAAACGGCTGGGGAATAGTAATATTACTCTCAGCAGTTTATTACTCTCAGCACAAGCACAAGCACGCACACACACACACACACACACACACACACACACACACACACACACACACACACA
Source organism: Channallabes apus (assembly GCA_030522415.1). NCBI lineage: Eukaryota > Metazoa > Chordata > Actinopteri > Siluriformes > Clariidae > Channallabes > Channallabes apus. The sequence continues at coordinate 29,878,085 of CM060108.1, read as the reverse complement.
CACACACACACACACACACACACACACACACACACACACACACACAGGTCAAGCGCACACACACATACACGCACCCAACTTGGCCGAAGCCACTAACCCAAACACCCTTCTCTCTCATGGTAGAGACAGAGAAAACCCCCGCAAAGCATGACGGTCGTCAGCCGCCGGCCCACCCACGCCACAATATTTTAGCTGAAAATTACACAGCTGACGGGTTTTCCTAAATTGCAAAATGAATTCAAATGCTATCTTTGTGTGGTTTAGCATGTGGATTAGCATGCCTACGTATGTAACTAACAGTAGCGAGGTTGAAAATTGTTTTGTTTTTTATTTGTTTATTTCTTCATGGTAAAAATCAGTCAGCTGATTACAGTATTATTAGGCTGGTCCTAAGTTAACCAGTTGATATATTAAGTTATTTTTTACCTTTTCTTTCTTTTTTTAAATAGTTAATGTTACTGCATGATCAGTTTTTGCAAACCAGTAGTTTTATTAGTGTTCAGTGTTTAACAGTAGTTACCAGAACATGTAACTTTAGAGACATCAGTTAATTGTATTCTATAAATAAAAACCAATATGTTTGTTTGTGGAAAGGTTATCTTGGTAATTATATACACTTTACTTGAACTGGGTTCTTTTCAGAAGCATGCCACCTCAGAAACCTTCGAGGAGAACAAAAAACTGCAGAAAAATGTTCCGGAGTCTCAATCAGCACCACATCATCAGTCAGGTAAGCAGCAGTTTATGAGCAAGCCCACCTCTCAACCTTCAGAAAGTTGGGAATGGAGTAGCTGAATGGTGTTTAGGTAAATCTCAAATGTTTTATTACATTTTCTTTGTTCCATTATATACTAAACAGCTTCAGGAGTTGCAGACTTTGGACAAAGTTGTTGGACATTGTACGGATGATCAGGGCTCCCAAAGAGAGCAATCGATTGATCACTTTCCAGATCCCCTCTCCCATCCTGCATGTCGCCATCCTGATAATCTTATCTAATCCGCAATCATAAAGGAGTGTCTGTAAAACAAAGCTGCAGGAAACTTCACAAGGCATAAGACCAGATGCCTCAAAGTAAACCTCAAAACCAAGGGTGTAAATCGGTGGTCCGGGGGATGGGCACCAAGTCACACTTTGACACTCTCATTGACCTCCAGAGTACATGCCTTTCAATGAACAAAGAGGCATACGGCATGGCCACTATTTTAAACCATCTTTAAAGTGTGCCAGTAGGGCAAAACTCATATACATATATTTACTCAGTATGTTTTATTCCTGTATGTATGTTTTATTATTCTGCATAACTTAAAAGGTGTAATCAGCATTTACAAACCCCTTTTATTAGATAAAGGAAGGAATGAGAGGGTAAGATATGTAATGTTTGATATCAATCTAAAGCTGGCTTTTTTCAAAGAACGTTGGTGAGCACGGTAAACTGGTAGCATGAACAGAGCTCATGCGAAATTACTTTATAAAAGGTATTAAAAACTCCAACCGGATGGGCCCCATGTGACAGCCGAAACACTGGGCTGATGCATGCACAAAAAGGGGGACCACTTGAGGCGTGCCTAAGCCCCGCAACCACATCCGATTGGACCAATCACGCGTGGGACGGACTGACCCCGATGGGACAAAAACCTTAAGGAAACATCTGAGTCAACATCCACTACTACAACTTGTAACATCCAACAACCAATCCCAAGCAGCTCAGGCTTCCGCCCTTGCGGGCTCTACGCTGCCGCTGCTGGCATCACCCGCTCTTCAAAAACTCTCATGCCATACTTCGTGCCACAACTCCAAAGTCCCACAACGAATAAACCAGCAGGAGAAGTTCCAGAACGCAGCCATAGGTAACCAGGCAACCAATGCCTCACCAAAGGACTTTCCCGAAAGACATCATCTCTACAACAGCGCACCAACCAATCAGCAATGCCATGATTCCCTTCGCTGGAGGCGAACCACAGAATTAGAATGAAACGTAATGCAAATAAACAAACAAAGCTGCATACCTTGCTGAAATTGGTTTCATAACTAAACTGTAAGATTAAACCCAAGACACTGCTCTCTTTCATTGATTTAGAAAACAGTACTAGAATACAGGGGTGATAGCATTCCAGCACCACCCCGGATTTCCAGCGTACTGTGGCTGCTGGGGAAAAAAATCATGTTTGCGGATGCGCAGGTGATAGAGAAGGAACAGCCAATCAGCAGTAGTGTGTGGATGTCTGTGATTGGCTGGTTTTGTGGCTGTTTTTTTTTTAACACTAGACAAAGTTGAGCGAGCGTGCACAGAAAATTAATTTTGCACGCGCATGCAGGCAGAGTCGAGCGCGCGCAGAATCGACAAGTCGCACGTCCTTCGGAGAACATGTTGAGCGGAATTAATTTGAGCTTGACCTGTCATTTAATATCGCCCACCCACTCGTCACTTCATGTAAGAAATTAGCGGAGGATAATCAATTAGTTAATCAATTCTTGAGTACTTTTATTACTTTTTAGTACTATTATTGCCATGTTTGGGTCGCCGCCAGTGTTTTAAAACGCTCCCTATAACTCCACCCACCACTCGTGACGTCACTGGTTCTCACGACTAGACCAGCAGCGTTTAGGGGCCGGTTCGGTGCTTATTTTAGGGCACCGGCATAATTTTTTTCTGTGGAAATTCGCGGCACTGGTTCCAAAATTGGGAACCGGTGTTATGCGCTAAAATGCCCGCCTGCCATGGATTGCCCCCCCCCTACATAATCGCTATCAAAGGTTATATTAGAACATAAATTCATAGGTTTATTATTATCAAATATGATATTACAATTATAATAAAGCCTAGGCACGTGACAGCCGTCAAGACCATTAATACAAATTTGTATAATGTTTATTTTGTGGCACATTTATTTTTCAGGGGTTTGTCATGAATATGCAAAAAATGCAAAATAAACATTTATTTATTTATATATATACAGTGGTGTGAAAAACTATTTGCCCCCCTCCTGATTTCTTATTCTTTTGCATGTTTGTCACACAAAATGTTTCTGATCATCAAACACATTTAGCTATTAGTCAAAGATAACACAAGTAAACACAAAATGCAGTTTTTAAATGAGGGGTTTTATTATTTAGGGAGAAAAAAAAATCCAAACCTACATGGCCCTGTGTGAAAAAGTAATTGCCCCCTGAACCTAATAACTGGTTGGGCCACCCTTAACAGCAAAAACTGCAATCAAGCGTTTGCGATAACTTGCAATGAGTCTTTTACAGCGCTCTGGAGGAATTTTGGCCCACTCATTGTTGTAATTCAGCTTTATTTGAGGGTTTTCTAGCATGAACCGCCTTTTTAAGGTCATGCCACAACATCTCAATAGGATTCAGGTCAGGATTCAGGCCACTCCAAAGTCTTCATTTTGTTTTTCTTCAGCCATTCAGAGGTGGATTTGCTGGTGTGTTTTGGGTCATTGTCCTGCTGCAGCACCCAAGATCGCTTCAGCTTGAGTTGACGAACAGATGGCCGGACATTCTCCATCAGGATTTTTTGGTAGACAGTAGAATTCATGGTTCCATCTATCACAGCAAGCCTTCCAGGTCCTGAAGCAGCAAAACAACCCCAGACCATCACACTACCACCACCATATTTTACTGTTGGTATGATGTTCTTTTTCTGAAATGCTGTTACCTTTTACACCAGATGTAACGGGACACGCACCTTCCAAAAAGTTGAACTTTTGTCTCGTCGGTCCACAAGTTATTTTCCCAAAAGTCTTGGCAATCATTGAGATGTTTTTTAGCAAAATTGAGACGAGCCTTAATGTTCTTTTTGCTTAAAAGTGGTTTGCGCCTTGGAAATCTGCCATGCAGGCCGTTTTTGCCCAGTCTCTTTCTTATGGTGGAGTCGTGAACACTGACCTTAATTGAGGCAAGTGAGGCCTGCAGTTCTTTAGATGTTGTCCTGGGGTCTTATGTGGCCTCTCGGATGAGTTGTCTCTGCGCTCTTGGGGTAATTTTGGTCGGCCGGCCCTCCTGGGAAGGTTCACTACTGTTTCATGATTTTGCCATTTGTGGATAATGGCTCTCACTGTGGTTCGCTGGAGTCCCAAAGCTTTAGAAATGGCTTTATAACCTTTACCAGACTGATAGATCTCAATTACTGTTGTTCTCATTTGTTCATTAATTTCTTTGGATCTTGGCATGATGTCTAGCTTTTGAGGTGCTTTTGGTCTACTTCTCTGTGTCAGGTAGCTCCTATTTAAGTGATTTCTTGATTGAAACAGGTGTGGCAGTAATCAGGCCTGGGGGTGACTACAGGTGCACTAAATACTCATACATCTGGACAATTGCACATGTCACCTTTCATGCATATTTGCACAACCACGGACACTTTAATACCATATTTCTATATTTTTGCAATATTTTATTATGCCCTTATGCACAGTTAATTTTACAAATTTTACTAGTTAAAATTATTTCTTAGTATTTCCTTTTTATTGATTATTTATTTTACGTACAAGATTTTATTTTCTTATTTTCTTTTTTTTTAAGGTCACTGGCGGTCGTATAAAAGCATTTCACTGCATATTATACTGTGTATGATTGTGTATGTGACTAATAAAATTTGAATTTGAATTTGAATTTGAATTTGAAATGGAACTCAGGTGTGATAAACCACAGTTAAGTTATTTTTTAACAAGGGGGGCAATCACTTTTTCACACAGGGCCATGTAGATTTGGAGTTTTTTTTCTACCTTAATAACGTAAACCTTCATTTAAAAACTGCATTTTGTGTTCAATTATGTTATCTTTGACTAATATTTAACGGTTTTTGATGAGCAGAAACATTTAAGTGTGACAAACATGCAAAAGAATAAGAAATCAGGAAGGGGGCAAATAGTTTTTCACACCACTGTATAAACATTGTTTATGAAAAATTTGATAAAACTCTAAGTTTATTATAAAATAAAGAATATAAAAGTATACATGTTGTATAGTATATGAAAAATATTAATATATTTTTTCATGTAAAACATTTATTTTCATATTGCTTATTTTATTGTATTGTCTCATGTAATTTTTTATTTGTATAACATTAACCTATGAATTTATGTTCTAATATAATCTTTGACAATTATGTAGGGGGGGGGCAATCCATGGCAGGAGGGGCATTTTAGCGCATAACACTGGCACGGAACCTGCACGGGAACCAGAGCTGTGGAAAAGGGGTATTACTGACCTGTCTTGGTATGGCTGTAGCATCTGTAGCATTTACTTCCAGTGATTGTACTAAGATGGGCTAATAATGTCAATCTAGGCACTGAACATATTGAGAAGAAAATGCTGTATTTTCTTGAAAAATACTGGGGGCATAATGCAAATATGAATCTAAAAAGAGCCACTTGACAATAATGATGATCAGGGTTATACATAGGCTGTTTATATATTTGGGCCCAGGGACAAACAAGTTGTGTTAAAATGTGTTAAAAGTGCGTCGCATACATAGTACCCGCACTCCTACTCACCTCGGGGGCAAGGAAAAAATGTTCAGGCTCAGGAATTTTTTTCCACTATCAGCCCTGAGAATAACTTCAATAATTTTCACCTTCCAAACTGTTTGTGTGCATATATATATATATATATATATATATACACACACACACACACACGTGTGTGTGTGTATTTTAGTAGCGTAGTTTCATGTGTCGTAGATTAGTCAAATAAATTCTTGTTTCTTTATAAAGAACTGTTGTCTTGGTCATGTATTTTAAAGTCTAAACGTTTGCCCAGATCTTAAATTACCTTGCTCATAATTGCTAAATACTAGATTTTGTGTTATCATCATTGGCCACGTGATAAGCAGAACTGGTAAGATACACTCTTCTTCTTTGTCTTTCGGCTGTTCCCTTTCAGGAGTTGCCACAGCAAATCATCTGCCTCCATCTAACCCTATCCTCTGCATCCTCTTCTCTCACACCAACTAACTTCATGTCCTCTCTCACTGCATCCATAAATCTCCTCTTTGGTCTTCCTCTAGACCTCCTGCCTGGCAGTTCCAACCTCAGCATCCTTCTACCGATATATTCACACTCTCTCCTCTGAACATGTCCAAACCACCTCAATCTGGCCTCTCTGACTTTATCTCCAAAACATCTAACATGGGTTGTCCCTCTGGTGAACTCATTCTTTATCCTATCCATCATTGTCACTCCCAAAGAGAACCTCAACATCTTCAGCTCTGCTACCTCTATCTCTGCCTCCTGTCTTTTCTTCAGTGCCACTGTCTCTAAGCCGTAGAGCATTGCTGGTCTCACCACTGTTCTTTACACCTTTCCTTTCATTCTCGCTGATACTCTTTTATCAGACAACACACCTGACACTTTTCTCCACCCATTCCAACCTGCCTGTACTCGTCTCTTCACCTCCTGTGAACACTCTCCGTTGCTCTCGACCGTTGACCCTAAGTACTTAAAATCCTGCACCTTATTTACCTCTGCTCCCTGTAGCCTCACTGTTCCTCTTGGGTCCCTCTCATTCACACACATGTATTCCGTCTTGCTGCGGCTAACCTTCATTCCTCTGCTTTCCAAAGCGTACCTCCACCTCTCCAAATTTTCCTCCACCTGTTCCCTGCTCTCGCTACAAAGCACAATGTCATCTGGAAACATCATAGTCCATGGAGACTCCTGTCTAACTTCATCTGTCATCCTGTCCATCACTAGAGCAAACAAAAAGGGGCTTATAGCCGATCCTTGCTGCAGACCCACATCCACCTTGAACTCTTCTGCCACACCTACAGCACATCTTACCACTGTCTTACAGCTCTCATACTCTCATACATGTCCTGCACCACTCTAACATACTTCTCTGCCACTCCAGACTTCCTCATACAACACCACAGCTCCTCTCTCGGCACCCTGTCGTACGCTTTCTCTAAATCTACAAAGACACAATGCAACTCTTTATTACCTTCTCTGTACTTCTCCACCAGCATCCTCAAACCAAATACTACTCTTTCCCACAGCTTCATTTTGTGGCTCATTACCTTTATACCTCTGTAATTGCCACAGCTCTGCACATCTCCCTTGTTCTTAAAAATTGGTACCAATACACTTCTCCTCCATTCCTCTGGAATCCTCGCATTCTCCAAGATCTCGTTAAACAAACTAGTCAGAAACTCTACTGCCACCTCTCCTAAGCACTTCCATACCTCCACAGGTATGTCATCAGGACCAACAGCCTTTCCACTCTTCATCCTCTTCAACGCCTTTCTCACCTCACTTTTACTAATATTTGCTACTTCCTGCTCCACAAAGGTCACCTCTTCTACTCTTTGTTCTCTTTTGTTTTCCTCATTCATCAGCTCCTCAAAGTACTCCTTCCATCTTCCCATCACCTTCCTGGCATCTGTCAGTACATTTCCATCTCTATCTTTAATCACTCTAACCTACTGCACATCCTTCCCATCTCTATCTCTTTGCCTTGCCAACCTGTACAGATCCACCTCTCCCTCCTTACTGTCCAGCCTAGCATACAAGTCCTCATATGCTCTTTGTTTGGCCTTTGCCACTTCTACCTTCACCTTACGGTGCATCTCCCTGTACTCCTGTCTACTCTCTTCAGTCCTCTCAGTGTCCCACTTCTTAGCTAGCCTCTTTTCCTGTATACACTCCTGGACTTCCTCATTCCACCACCAAGTCTCCTTGTCCCCTTTTCCCTTACCTGATGATACACCAAGTACCCTCTTACCTGTCTCCCTGATCACATTGGCTGTAGTTGTCCAGTCAACTGAAAGCATCTCCTGACCACCCATAGCTTGTCTCAACTCCTCCCTAAAGACTACACAACATTCTTCCTTTCTCAGCTTCCACCACTTTGTCCTCTGCTCTGCCTTTGTCCTCTTCACCTTCCTCACCACCAGGGTTATTTTACACACCACCATTCTGTGTTGTCTGGCTACACTCTCCCCTACCAACACCTTGCACTCACTGATCTCTTTCAGATTACAACGTCGACACAAGATGTAGTCCACCTGAGTGCTTCTGCCTCCGCTCTTATATGTCACCCTATGTTCCTGCCTCTTCTGGAAGAAAGTATTTACTACTGCCATTTCCATCCTCTTTGCAAAGTCCACCACCATCTGTCCTTCTACATTCCTGTCCTGAAGACCAAACCTGCCCATCACATTTTCATCACCTCTGTTCCCTTCCCCAACATGTCCATTTGAAGTCTGCACCAATCACAACTCTCTCACCTCTGGGGATGCTCTGCATCACTTCATCTAACTCACTCCAGAATTTCTCCTTCTCTTCTAACACGCATCCTACCTGTGGAGCATAACCACTAACAACATTGAACATCACACCATCAATTTCCAGCTTCAGACTCATCACCCTATCTGATACTCTCTTCACCTCTAGAACATTCCTAACAAACTCCTCTTTCAGGATAACTCCTACTCCATTTCTTTTCCTATCCACACCATGGTAAAACAATTTGAACCCTGATCCTAAGCTTCTAGCTTTGCTACCTTTCCACCTGGTCTCCTGGACACACAGCATATCCACCTTCCTTCTCTGCATCATACCAACTCTCTTCCCTTCCCTGTCATGGTCCCAACATTCAAGGTCCCTACTTTCACTCCTAAACTCTTGCCTTTCCTCTTCCCTCTCTGCTTTCGAACACGCCTTCCTCCTCTCCTTACCAACAGTAGCCCAATTTCCACCGGCACCCTGTAGGTCAACAGCACCAGTGGCGGTCGTTGTTAGCCCGGGCCACGACCGATTCGGTATGGAAATGATATTTCTGATTCGCATCATTGATTTGGCAAATGTTTTACATCGGATGCCCTTCCTGACACAACCCTCTGCATTTATCCAGACTTGATACTGGCACAAGAAGACACTGGATTGCGCCCCCCCATGGTTGCATTAACTGGTAAGAAACACTAAATTGTGCTAAATGCTGGACGGGTAGTCGATAAAGTGTACATTATAAATTTTGATGCAGTTAATCAAATTAACCCGAATCGTTAATTCGATACACCTTTGACCCAGAGCTAAACACTACACATTAATGGTGAAGAATGCGTTGGGCATTGTGTCCACATTAAAATGTCTACATATATTGGTCGAAAATGCGACAGTCATTCATTGTCATTATCATGTAAACTCTACAACGTCCACCACAAGAGAAGACTGATGTAGCCGGTGAGGGAAAAAAAACTTTTCCAGCCCTGTTGCTTTTGTCTGTTATATTGAGTAAATTGAAAATTTATTACACAATACAAACTGTACTGTATATTGTAATTTGCATATTTAAGTTTATTTCATATTGTATTATGTAATTTGCATATTTAAGTTTATTTCAATTATGTATTTATTTTTACGCATGGGCTCAATTTAGAAATTAGTGGTAATAGTAAACTGTAATATTTTTTTATATTGTTAACCTGCTGGTTTTAATGTTGTGATGAACAGAGGTCAGTATGGACACTGACTGGTCTCAGGTGGTGTTTGTTGTAGCTCATCACTATATGTTTAATAACACTATAATATAAATAATATAAACTATATGATATATTTTTCATTTGTGTTTCATGCATCTCATTAAAATCTGGGTTTAATGTCATTATGGTCTTATATATTACCTAAGCAAATGAGGTGCTTGGGTCATATAAGCATATTGCATAAGAATATTGTAAAAAAAAAAAAAAATTATATATATATCAAATTCAATATATTATGAAGTACATTGTTAAATATAAAATTACATGCATTAAGATATATATTTAAATATATGTATGAAAAGTATTATGTATTTTTCAATATATTGTAATGGTAGTTGTATAGTATACACAACAGTATATTGTGGATATCATTAGATCAGTACACTAAATCATTCAATATTTTGACAGTTAATATATAGAGAAATATATTTTCTTTCCATAAGGGTGGAATTACAGTATGTAGTAAGCAATAACAGGTGTAAACAAACCAAATGTTTTATGTATAGCCAGCTTCATTTAAATAGTTATTATAATGTACAGTAACTTAGCTGAGTGAGGATGAAGTCAGTGCATCAACGGCAACCACACGCAAATGTCTTCAAGAAATGGGCTACAATTGTTGCATTCCAGTAATGGCTCAGAAGTGCCACAGGCGGATCACATCCATGCTATGCTGCATGTATGCAGTAATTTGTGCTAAAGGATCCCTTACGAAGCGTTAAGTACATAAATTCACAAAATTTGACAGATTTTCTGCATGGTAAATTATTTTTTGAGTAAAACACTTGAATGAGTTGGTGTTTGCTGGAAATGTTTAGAAATAGGCAATATACTGTACTATCCTTTTTTTTTTTTCTTTAACAATACTTGCCAAAATACACTATTTACTGTTTACTAGTTAGTCCACATCTATAGACTTAAAGGCATGTGCTTACTTAATGTTTAAAAGTATTGGGTAAAAAGAAAAAAAGTCTAGAAGGTATGAACTATAAGTATTTTGAGTCACATAATCTAAATAGGTTACAGGTTTAGGTTAATTTTCTGGAAAACCTTTCTCTTAACATTAAGAACTTTCCTTTTGAAGATTTTGACAGTTTTAATAATGCCCAGAAGAGTATTTAAAGAACTTATTTAATTTATTACAGTCTTTATAATAACGTGTTAGGAGGATGTCAGACAATAGACTTGTGCTCATTTGTGTCAGATTAATGAACAGGAAGACAGAGACATTTTTTTAATCATTATATTTTAATTTCTGCAGAGACAAAAAATGACAAGCAATTTATTTACAGAAATACCTGTACAAAAGCAAAAATTAAATTAAGTAAAATAGTTCATAAATAGAGGTGGACTTCAGCGTTCAGTACATTTTGCCATGTTCAGCTAAGCTGCGTGCATAGTGACTCCAAATAATACAATGATTAAAACTGATCGTCAACTCTACATCAACATCCAAGTTGCAGGACAAATAGAGTATGGTTAATATTACAGATCTCTCTACTAGGGGTGAAATGTCTGACGACTCAAGGTTTAATCTTAAGTTCAAAGCTGACAGAACACACACCTCAACTTGCAAGAAGTATTTGAACCACAGATTCTCTGCTTTCAGCAATGATGACTTTAATCTAATCTCTGCTAAGAGCAGAATATATTTTCTATTATCAAAGCTTACCTATTTCCCCTAAATACACTTCTCCTTTCTTTTATATTCATCACTAATTATTTCTTGTTTCTATGAAATTAACTGTTTAGTAATATAGAATATAATATTCAGTATGTCTATAGATGCATATTTCTCCCATAGAGGTGTATGTTTTGCCAGCATACATTTCTGTACATATCACATTATCTTTCTTTTCTCCCAGCTGGTCTTCAGTGTTAGCATTTAGTAAAACCACTAGATAATCAGTTTTATGCCTATACTAGACGAACTTAGTTTAGCTCTTGATTCTGCATTGAGCTTAACTAATGTAGCATTTACGTACTTTACTGATAATTTCATTATCCTTACTATCATAACTATGATGATCTCAGTAGCAACATCTTTTATATCATGTATATAAATAGTGGTTTGGTCAAGTAATCATGCGAATTTTGAAATCTGATGGATTCATATGCTAGGAGATTGCCTAAAATGTGTACAGTTGTTACTTACTGATAGACTTGACAACATTTGACCGATCTAACATGAAGAAGTCACAAGATAAAAGCTTTTGTTTTTGTGTTTCTTTTCATTATCATATAAACAGGATGTGTCATTTCCCAGATAACAACCTTCATCCATCTCAGTTTTTATACTAGTCAAAACGACGAGTCATACCAATAACGGTATAAAAAGGCACAGTTGCATATTTTGCATTCACTCTATAGATGTGTTTTGATTTTTTTTTTCTTTTTTTTACAGAAGCATTCTAAATATACAAAGTGGCACTGGATACAATAAAGAAAATATGAATAAAGCTCAACACAGAGCGTCATTACCAAGTTTACATTAAAAAAATAAATTAAAAAAAGACAATCCTTCATGCCGGGTTCATGAGTATCATGTTGGACAACATTAAAAACGTTTGATGTGACAAGCAATTCTTCAGTGTGTCAGTTATATCTGTGAGTTTGTGGTAATCCAAGCTAAAAAGGAAAAAAAGACATGGCCAGAAGAATGAAGGAAAACATTTACCAAACGTGTGATGCTAAATAAACTGATGAATCATTGTAGTATACATATTTCATTTTTCATCCTTGTCAAACTGATAATCTAAGCCATACTACATGTCAGTTTATAATGTTTGTTTATAACAAAAGCAAGCAATGGACCTCCAAGATCACACACATTTTTTTTTGTCCTTTTTTTTTTAATCCTTTCCTTTTTTTTTCCTTCATAGTATGTGAAGTACTTTAAACGTGCAATAAAAAGTACATATTTCTGAATACAGTGGATAAGCATCAGAGCACTTCTTTTAACGACAATTAGAACACACAGACTATAGATTCAGGCTGCGAGAAAGAAAAAAAAAAGTGCAGTCCGTTCATACTCAGGGTTCTCCAACGTACAAAAGAGTAATTCCATTGCATCTGATTATTATCACCCAGTTTTTAAAGGCAGGAGCCTTAGACGTGTACACTCAACCGCAAACATGGGTTACTTTATTTATTTTGAGCAAAGGACCTTATCATGTGAATGTGTGTATATTTAAGTGTTTGCTTGTGTTTCAAAAGGACATCATCTAACAGCTGTTTCTCTAGCGTCAGACTGTACACTTAACCGTGCAGTTATTTTAACCAACATTGAATCAGATGTTCAGTTTGCCAACTCGTTATATTAAATACCATGTCATGTTCATCCCAGGACTTTGGGTTTTTTTTCTTTTTTTAATGGCAACATTTGTTTTTGCATGACCACACGTACTCCTTTAGCCCATTGACATCGTAAAAATACCTGTTTTGATTGTACAAATCTATTTAGCTGGTGGATCCTCATGCCCTCAATATGTTTGTGTATCAGTATTTACCGATTTGATTAGGAGACTGGTCATTTCAGGTGTGTTTTCAGTACTTTAGGTAGGTGTGAACCCCCTTGGGTTTATTGCTCAATTTAACACTCATACTTTGAGAATGTTATACAGGACCAGCTCAAGCATGTGGTCTGTAGGACCAAGTCATCTTAATCATTTCCCTGGTAGCTAGTTAACAAGAGATCCTGATGGCCAGTTAGGTTCTGTGTGTGTGTGTGTGTGTGTGTGTAAGGTGCCATGTTTTTGTGTGCATGTGTAACTCATTGTGTGCCATAGGTCACTAAGGGCTTCAGTTTAAGTCTTAGATGATGAGCAAGATTGTGGCATAGATCAGGTCAGAGATTCTTAGAATTGCCAATGTTTGTGGAATTACAGCACTAACAGGCAACCCAAGAAATGTCAACAACTCCCACAATGCAGCAGTGTACAGTGAAAGGACAGGGTGGAGCATTTGGTGAGTCAACAGCTTAGGTATAAAGCATGTGTTCTGAATGTGTTTAGCGTATTTATGTACAACTCATCACCAACATGAGATCCTGTGTGTGTGTGTGTGTGTGTGTGTGTGTGTGTGTGTGTTTGAAAAGCAGATAGGCACACAGGTAAACTCGTTTCTTGCAGTGTAAGTTCACCATTTACAGATTGTATGCCACTGTCAGGATATCTACAGACCCACTATGAAGGTTGTAGTCACTGGAAATGTTACTGGTACATAAGAACGTGCTTCAGGTGTTTTTTGAATGGTTTCGCTTTGCGATCACTGGCAATGTTATGTATGTATTCTCATCCACAATTGGCCAGTTTTGTTGTTTTTGGTGTCTCTTTGAATGTTATAGTTGTCCAGTGTAACTAGTCCAAATCTTGGACAGATTGCATAAGTATACATTAATTAAAACTAATAAAAAAAAAAAATTCTCCTAAATTCAAATTCTTCCCTATTGGAACACTAACATGAAATAATGATTACAAATAAAAAATAAAACAGCACCAGTCTTGCCTCCTGCCATCTATTTAGCATTAATTAGAAAAAAATGAACAAAAAAAGGATAAAACCAAGTATAGTCCAAGTCATTAAGGGCTAGATTTTGCATGCATGCTTATAATTAATTCTACACAACCAGGCAGCACTTTTGGGAAAAGTCAGGGGGCCCGGAATGCTAGCAGCAAAATGACACAGGACTCATCCACCAGCATCCCTCTCTCTCCACCTCTGCCTTTTTCTCCTCCTCCTCCTTTGTATCCTCCTTATCTACAAAAAAAAATTCCATGCTTTTAGGTCTTCTACTCACTGCTTATATCAAACAAGCACACCAGGCGCTAAGAGCGTCTCTGAAATCTCCAAAGAGTCATCGTTGTTTGGAATTGTGACTTGTGACTCGTTCATCGGGACATTCACAGGTAAACCTCACGCCTGGTAAGCGTCCCACATTGTGTGGGTTTATATTCGCCTGTGGGTGCCAGTGGAATTTCTTCAACAGGCCGAGATGTTTCCTCACTAGAAGAGAAGGCGGCTGAGCTGAAAGCGTCATAGGCCGAGGAGGAGGAAGAGGAGGAGGCCAATTTCTTGTTGAGGAGATTGCGATTGCGGTCTCCGAGCAGGTGAGAGGGCTCTCCATTGGCCACGGCAAGTGGATCAGTGCTCGTGGCCGGTTCAGCACCGCTGCATCCGGCTGAGCTGGAGTTGAAGGTGGAGAGTTTGGGAGGGGTGGCCTTGGGCCTGCGCTCGGGTGAAGTGCGCACCGGCATCCAGCAGGCATCTGAGTGGCCATACTCATCACACTCGCGTGTACACTTTCCCGTCATGGCTACATCCGGCAGGGGCCGAGAGTCTGCACACAAAATGCAAAGAAACACATGAAGAGATATTGTTGGCAGCAATATTTCTTCAACGACTTGAGAAGATACAGTAGTTGGATTAAGAAGAAAAATAGAATTTAGTGTGCTATGTGCCTCATGAAGCCTACAATTACTTCATCATTTCACATTACAGTTAAAAGGGTAGACAAAGGTACACTGATAAATTGGTTTCAGATTAAATTTACCTAATTGTTTTTCTGCAGCAAAAGAGCCTTTTTTTTTAGCTTCATGGTTAACACATACCACATAACACAAAATGGCATACAAACATCAAGACGAAGTTAAAAAGGAAAAACGAAAGAACTGAACATATGATGTGAGTTCTCTTAAAAGGACGCCATGCTTGGGAAAAAAAAACGTGGGGGCAAATCATCTGTTCTGTGATTTGTATCTGGGCTACAACTTCCATTCTTGGTGGGTATTTGTGTATGTGTGTGTGTGTGCCCGCTCACATGTGCATTTGTGTGTAAGTGTGTGTGCATGAGTCTCCTTTTTTTCCATTTTCTTTGCGTTTAATAAACTGTACAAACTTTATTACTTTTATGTAATAACTTACACAATATAAGTCCCCGAGAGCAGATATAGAAAATAGAAGTATGTCGTAACATTAAACAAAAGTAGTCTACATGCACTTTTGAATTCTGTACATCTTCCTTAAATATTAGAACAGAAACAACTTTAAACAGCCACATTACCCCTACTAAATGATGGTGTTCTGGTAATCCTGAGCTCATGAACCTTTGTACTTGCTTGGATTCTTATCTTAACTATATATATAAAAATGAAGAGAACAAGAAGACTTGAGAGTGAGAGCGAGCATATATTGTAGTCTTCACCTGAACACTGCAGCCATGTGGTATAAATAAATGAAACAAATAAACGTTTCATTAGTTAGGAAAAGTGATGAGTGTAAAAATATGAACCAGCCAGGATTACACAGGGAACTGAATGGAAGCATACAGAAAAAGCTTTTTCTTTCTGTTTCTGATCGTTCTTTAATGCGAAAGTGCCAAAGCTTTAATGTTAAGGTGGCTGGTTAATGACCAATGTGGGGTATGACACAAGCAACAGGGAGTGAGAGCAAATCTAAAAAGAAAGCATGCTGTCTCTGGCTGAAGAGATTTATCTTTTTTTTTTTTTTTAACAAAAATAAAAGGTTTTAACCAGGGCTTACTTTTATTGTTCTTTTTCTCCTGTAAAGAAAGAATGAGATATAATCACTGTTTGTTTTGTGCACAGTGCTTCATCCTTGCAATAAATGAATAAATAAATAAATAAATAAATCTGAGCTGTCAAATGTGTTATAGCAAACTTGATTTACACTGTGAGAAAAACTTAACACAATGTGCACAAACAAATGTGTTGGAATTCGCTTTAGAAAAGCACTGGTTAGTCACAGAAAAAAATACCAGCTAATACACAAATACAAGATTACTAACTGCACGCAAGAGTGATGAAGACATGCCTGGAAAATACACTATTTATTTAAGTAGTCTAAATAAATATTCATATTGATTGTATATTAATGCAGTGAATTAGAGTAAAACAAGAAAAACCTGGCAAATCTATGATGTTCTAATCAAATACTGCTTCATTTTCTGTGAGATGAACTCCTTTTCTGTGAATCCTTTTCCTCTCTCTCTTACGAATCCCTGTTCAGCTTCCTTATATTAACCTCCACAACCCCTGAACATGTTCACTTGACCTTGTTGCTGATTGTTGCTAGGCTGTTGCTCACATGCTCCTGTGTGAGATCCTATTAGCCTGTGATTCGTGATGGGTTGAGTTAGGGTTCGCTGAGGCTGATGTGAACTTTAGTACCGTGGTAGGTCATTAAAGAACAGTGTGGGCACATTTGGAGGCTGTAGCGCTCACGCTGGGCTCACATTAAGAAAGCCGAACTGGACGAATGGTAGCACCAGGGAGAGGCGTGATGGAACGATTGATAACCTGTGTCACGCTCTGACGCTAATGAATGGGTGTTTTGCCTTAGATTGACAGCAAGTTAACAATACCCACACTGCTACACTCCATGAAGTAGTCTGGATGGCCACGATGCAAATCAAAGCTATATACAATACTGTGAAAAAAGTCCTGAGCCACCCCTTATTTCTTAATGTTAAATTAAATAAAATAATGTGGATTAAACAAAAGAAATTGCAACACTTGTTTTTACTGTGACAGGCTGCAAAATTCCTTCAAATTGTTTATGTAACAACCTTAGCAGCTACCACTCAGCATTCAGCATCACCAGTATACTAATCACTGAAACCTGTTTCTCACTGGTTCGTGTCTTAACTTAGATAGACTTTTATGCTTGAATGATTCATAGGTCACTGTGTAGTTTAACAAACAAAAACAGGGACAGGACTGAGAATAAGAACCAAAAACTTAATAAAAAAAAGTAAAAAAAAAAAAAAAGTATTTATTTAAGTAATAAATAAAGTAAAATATAAAAAAATACAAGAAGGTCTGTCTCCTTGGTAGCAAAATGGTAAGAAATGAGGAGTGGCTCAAGACATTACTGATGTACTTGTTCTAAGATGATGTAATTTCTATAATATCAACTGATGCGTGGCCTTATTTCCAAAGTTTCTTATTGAGAAAATGTTTATTTAATGTAAACTAAAATTAATAAAAATTAGTAACAGAGCAATATAAATATCAGACGCCTGTGCTAAGTTTTGCAATTTACGGTTTTGCAATCATCTCAAAATGATAATCCTCAATTTATGCCTTCTACAACGTTAGTGAATACCTGAATCTCAACAACGAACATTCCACAACAATGAAAACATATGGCTTTTTTTTGTCGTTAATAAAGGTGTGTTAATGTTAGTAAATACACTCTCTCTCTCTCTCTCTCTCTCTCTCTGTCTGTCTCTCTCCACACACTAACACACACACGCACCCAGACATCTGTTCTACAATTAAGCCATCAGGGCCCTGTTGCTGTTCTCAGCCTTTACCCAGAATTCTTTGCGAGCTCTCCAGGGGGCACCAAATTGCACTAAACCACTGGCTGTTGGTTAAAGTGTCAGAGTTCAGCTGGTGATCATATCACTTCAATCATTCCCCATGACCACTTCAGTCTCCAGGCATCCCTCAACCTTTGCACAGAGCATTTACTTCTTACGTCTCTTTTTAAGCACTTTTCTATTTAGAGAGAGAATTTGTTAATGTAAATAAAACATTGGCTTATTAATGGCTACTACTGGATCTTTGTTACAGTTTTACTATTATAAATCCACAGGAAGTTATAAGTCAAATTGAATGAGTTGATTTGCATAGCACACTTGATGTAGCAATTGGATTTGGCTAACCCAAGACACATTTGATTATACATCTAAATGCATGTGGGTAACATTATTAGCAGGATACAATCCAGATGCAAGCTGCATGACCAGGTGTAAATGAGGTCAAAGAAATGGCATGTACTGTAATTGAAGGTGAATGTATTAGAGCTGCTTGCTGACTGCAGACTCTCAGTGCCTATGCATCTGAATGTGAATGTCTCCTCAAGTATGATTAATCTCAGCCTTTTGGGTTTAATCTCAGCTAAGAAGAGTTATTCACTTTCACTGTTCGAAGTGCAGATGAGGCCAACATATTAATTTCTTCCCCTTTTTTTCATTCAGTTGAGAAATCCAGTCACTGCAACAAAAACATCTGGCCACATTCAAGCCAATAGAAAGCAGCTACAAATTTGAATGATCAGGCAGTAATACATCAGAGATTGCAATCCATGATACTGGACTAAATGTGTTAAAGAAAAGTTAATCATTCTGGTCTAGCATTCGTCATCGATATTATGCAGGAAGCTATCTATATTTAACCTGCCTCATGTGTATTATATATTTCAGTCTGTGTGATGAGCAGAAATACATTTGTCTGATAATTTCATTGTCCCTCTTCCAGAACATACATTGGTCTATTTTAGATGCTTATGGCATGGCTAAGGAGCATGTAATTGTAAAAAAAAATGTTTTGCCATCTTTCCTTTCATTATATGCATGTTATGCAGGAAATTCAATCATCAATCAAATAAGTACCATAAACCTGAACAAATCTAGTGGTATATCTTTCTTTCTTCAGTTCGAAACATGTATAATTAAATCACTATTGTGTATTCACTGGCATTCACTGTAAATGTCCTCTCTTTGTAAAGATACTGAATAGGGCCAACAGTCAAAATGAGATCTAGCTGATTAGTAATGTATAAATACTGCAGTGGGCTAACAAGGTCAAGAGCACTTCTCATTCATCTGTGTTATTACACATAGAGGCACAGAGGCAAACATGCTTAGAATTACAATAAAAGTTCATTCTATTGACGAAATAAAAAATTGCCTGTGTGGAGCTGACACCCTTGCTGACTCAAAACCTGAACCCCCAGTTAGTTTGAAGACTACAGGCTTAGATACTGCAGTAAGGCTTCGGAGGAGTTAAACAAATGGGGTCATACTTGGGACGGAAGTGCTAGGGGCTCCACGGTGTACTAACTGTCATGCCACATAGTGGGCTTTTCTGCCAACAGGGGCTCAGCGCATATGTGTGCCAATTTCCAGCTAGTCCCTTTGAATACACTCAATAGAGGCATAAACTTAAACCCACCAGAACGATTAAAAATGAGGAATAAAAGATGGGGTGCAGCGGAAGGAATGGTTCTCAGCTATTCTGCAAGTTAATTACATACGGACAAAAGTGGATTCTCGGGCATAGTCAGTTCCCTGCTGTTGGGTGGCTGGTGACAAAGTAACTGCAGGGTCATATGTGGGCCAGACACCCAAGTGATTGGCAGCATGATTTGCAAGAATTTATAATGCGTGTGTCTCCTGATGAGAATGAAGGGAAGAGAAAGTGGCTGTATGTGTGTTTTCTTAACTGTGATATCAGCCTTTTCATGCTGAGAATTGCTGAACTCGACAGTCTGGTGTTTTGATCTGTGTTTTCTGGACGGGAAGCCCAGCCACAATACTACTGCAGGCAAATGCTGACCCCTCTGTCCAATCTGTGCTTGTGTGTGTGTGTGTGTGTGTGTGTGTGTGTGAGAGAGAGAGAGAAAGAGAGACAGACTAACGGTTTAAATGTTCAAACTTGGCACTCAGTTTAAAATCCAATTACATGCATGTACTGTAACATGGTACAGTATATGAACCAAACTCGATTTGACTATAAAGCTTGGTCAGATTTGGTCTTTTTTTAATTATTTGAAAAACAATGATTTGAAATAAAGGAATAAAGGTGTAAATGTAAATTATTAGCTGTATCACTATTAATATTATTATTATTATTATTATTATTATTATTATTATTACTAGTAGTAGTAGTAGTAGTCTCTCAAAATATGGAACATGTACTTGCATTTAGTGTGCACCCTTTTTACAGGATGTGCTGGTAGAGGATATTTTAAACTGAGTAAAATAGTCAAATTATGCATCCATTAACGGATTATGCCCACATCCTTTGGTTGAATTGAAATTTAATTTGCATTGGCCTCAACCAGTTTAAAACATGATGTTATTTTTATTCCAATTAAGCCATCAGTCAAATTAGTAATGGATTAACAGGCAGGATATAAACATAGCTATTGAGTAAAAGTAATGGTAACATTGATGTGCAACAGCAAGGCCACACAGCATAAATAATAAATAAATAAATAAATAAATAAACACCCACAAGCATGGACACACACACACATACACACACACACTGTCTGTAATGTTTTTACTAGCCTCAAAATAAAATACCCACAGACTCACTCTTTTAATTGCCTGCAAACGTTTCACATGTTCCCTCCACTTCAGTTTCACAATAAGAAACTTGTGTGACTGTCTATACTTTTCTTCTCTCACACTCTAATCCAGATTCTCTACCTTTCCTTTCCCTTTAACAATCTAATGAACATCACATTCTCCCTTTTTACCAGTTCATTAACTCGCCTGTCTTGGGACACTTCACATGGTTCTCATTTTGCCAGAAAGAGAGGCCAGGGAACTGCTTGCCCTTCTCACAAACCTTTTTTTTTTTTTTTGAGAGCAGCAACGAAGCTTCAAAAAGTCTTTTGCTTAAGTTTTGGCGTATATATCTACAAATATAAAGTGCTCAGTGATTCTTAACGCAAACACCACGCTGCAGTAAAAGGATTATAATAAGCGTGTGGTGGTGATAATACATTATCATTTATTATATCCGTCTCCCACACAGACATATGAGAGCAAGGGAGAAAGAGAACGAAAAAGATTTCCTCTTGTCAGTTCCATTTAATTGGTTTGTACTGGGCCCAGTTAGCTGACTGATTATTGGTCATAATGAGTAGCTAGCCTTACACTTGGCTATGAATAGATGCTTTACAGAATGCTAAAGATAAATCGAAATTATCAAAGCCCGCTGCTATCTCTGACTTTTTCTCTCTCTCCCTCCCTCCCTCTCTTTCTCTCATTTACATGCATTTGGTATTTGGTATTTTGTTCCATAGCAAAGTAAGTGGAAAACTTATTTAAAATAGGTCATCTAAATTAAATCATCAGAGCCTAATAATTCTAACTATAAATAATGTAATGTAAATAATGTACAATTTTATTGTGGCTTTATATATGATGCAAGAGGTTTCTTTTATTTTAAATGTGTTCCGTGGTGGACAGTTCTGGGGGGAATAAAATTTTTTATATTCATATGTTTGCGTACATGTAACAGTACAAGGGTTCCTAGCTATAAAGTCTTTGGGAATGCAAATGTAGGGTTTCAGGTTTATTTAATGAGGTATGTTATATATGATAGTTTGTATTCCATTTGCTATATCACTCCACTACTCTTCTTTAGCTGAGAAGCTTCTGCGCACTGTTTAGGTTAACATGTTAGTTGAGGTATACTGCTGAACAGAAAGAAGGCTACTATTATGACACCAAGACAAGAACAGACAAAGCAAGCATTGACCTGGTTTGCTTCAGTAAGCTCAGTATACAGCTGCATATGCTTTAAGAGGCCACGCATCGGTAAACCTGGGTAACAGTGTAAAACAACCCATCCTAACACAATGCAACACATCACACGAACAAGAGCCATGTCTGACATGGCTCACTGAGCAAGCGACTGACATCATTTTGTCTTTCTATCTTTTTTCCTCTTTTATGTTTGGCTGCAGGTCATTTTAAAACATGGTTTGGAGACATGTGTTGTTTTCAATATTCTGGTGCTGATACTATTTGAGCTCACTCTCACCATCTGCTCCACAGTATTATTTTATTTATTTATGATTTATTTCATATTTAATACAATTTTAAATATTCAATAATATTGCTTTTATAAACTGGTGATACTTATTGGCACTACATTCTACAACAATTACCACTTCAAAAATATTTAATGTCTATCCACTTTGCTCTCATTACACATTTGTAATTACATTTGTAATTATTTCTTTATACAGTACATGTGAATTGTATATTTGTACATGTGTATAATATACACATGTATATTTGTATTTATTTGTCCTTCTAATTATTATTATTATTATTATTATAAACACAATGCATAAATACATTCATAGTGCTATGCCGTCAGTTTATGTTAATATCAAACATCAGGAAAGGGGAAAAGGTGTAATTTGTGTGACTTTATCCATGGCATGGATATCGGTACCAGATAGGCTAGTTTCAGCATTTCAAAAAACTGCTGATCGCATGGGATTTTCACACACACATCGAATGAGGCAAAAACTACTGATGGAGCGAAAGTTCTGTGAAACACCTTTTTAATAAGAGAGGTTGGAGGAAAATGACGGGTTTGGTTTCAAGCTGCCAGGAAGGATATAGTAACTCATAGACTCACACAGACTGGATTGTGGAAGATTAGGGGCAAAAAAATCACTTGGTCTTTTGGTGAGTCTCTGCTCATGATAGCCTCAGATTCATGTTCTTGCCTGACAGAAGTGGAACCTAATTTGGTCATCTCCTGTTGTAGTCTATCTCCCGCAAGCATTTCTGAGATGCTTTTTCCGCTCACCACAGTTGCAAAGTGTGTTTTTGAATTACTAAAGACTTCCTGCCCAGTCAGGTCATTCTCCTCTGAGGTTTTTCCTAAGCAAGGTGTTTCAGTCTTCAGGTTATCCGTTTTATCTATTAGGTTATTTATTTATTTATTGTGTAAAGACTAGAGACATTCCCAGGAGATCAGCAGTTTCTGCAATAGTTAGGCTGGCACATCTGGCACCAACAGCCACGCCACCACATACATAATAAAGTGAATAATGTATGTATATTCATTATGCACATATTTTTAGCCACATTTTTATATTGCATCTATCTATCTATCTATCTATCTATCTATCTATCTATCTATCTATCTAACATTAATGTTTTGATTTGCTCGCGCATCACAGGCTTTCGCGTATGTGAAAACACATCAGTAGCATTTAAAAGGATCTGCAGATCCTCCCGGCTGCTGAATAGGTTGTGATGGTCCTTTATAATGGTGAACAGCACTTGAGGAAATAATTAGTGTACGGTTAGACCACTCCAACTGTGATTAATTGAGGGGAGATTAGCTAGCATAATTTCATTCTGGTGATGATTTGGCTGCCAATTACCTAACGCAACTGCTTTACCATCTCTCTCTCTCTCTCTGTCTAGTTTTTATTTCCCTCTCATCCTGAATCATTGTCTCCTTGCCATGTAGATCTACAGGCATGGAGATGTACAGAAAATGTACTGCATAGTGAAAGAACAGCTCATACTTTCCCCCCACATTTATCTCCAAAAAAAAAGAGAGAAAGAGAAAGAAGAAATAATTATTCATAGCAGGCACTACTACGTTCATTTCACAGATCACATGGCAAATAGATGGAAGAGGAATATGAGGCATTCAATAGACAGACACAGTAAAACACAACGAGTATGTAAGAAAATGGTAGGGCTTGAGCTCAGACTGACTTTTTGCTGAGGGAGATATAGACCAGGGTTAAAATCTTAAATGTGTGTGTCTGTGTGTGTGTGTGTGTGTGTGTGTGTGTGTGTGTGTGTGTGTGTGTGTGTGTGTGTGTGTGTGTGTGCGCACGCTTTGGTCTGTGTTGTTTTATATTTTTTCCCCTCTCTATTGCTCTTTAGACTGCGTCTCATTGGCTCAGAGCAGTTTGCCTTATCGCACGCTCCCAGACGCACACACACAATAGCCTATTTTACACCATTAAATGTGTATTTGTCAAAATACAATTTCAATTAAATTCCGCAACCCTGTCACTGTGTGTTTTGCTCCATTTACTACTGAAACAGGAAGAGAGGATGGAATAAAGAAAGGCCTGAATAACTCTCTCAACATAGACATATATAAGGAATTAGACTCATAAGACTTTTTGATCTGTACAATAAAGCTGTAAGATAGAGAGAAAAGAAGCATTGTTTGTTTAAGTGTTATATAAAAAGTAAATTATTCAATGAACCTATATGAATTTGCTAAAACTTAGCTGGAAATTAAAAATTATAAATGATAATGTACACAACTAACACACAACAGAACAATTTAGAGCTACATTTCCACAAAACAACTCTGTATACAATAGACATGCTGGTAAATCAGTCCTACAATGTTCCCCATATCCATTCACCTTTCTTTTCATTATAATTTTAGGTCATAGACAGAACTGCCATGTATTCGGTCATGAGGAAGAGCCACTTATTTATTTCCCAACATGACAAGGGGCTTAAGAGGTTAATTAAATTACCCAGAGGGAAAGAATGTCTTGCAGGCCCTGTAGAACCCCTGAAAAATTCAGCAAAAACCTTGTTAAAATTAGCCTGGTTAATATTTTCTGGGGATTACAGCTCAACGATTTTATTAGGGATATGTGCATTTTTCCCTGCCTCGCGCCTCACCCGAGTCAGCTGAACTTACTTACAGTAGCAAAAGTTCTTCCTGTTGATTATCTCAATCCTGGTGTTTTGAAGATTCACTTCATTTATCTCATGGGTTCTTTAACAATTGGGAATATATTCGGTGCATCTTCAAAAAGAAGAAAGTTTTTTTTTTTGTAATTTAATTAAAAAATTTAAAATCTCTTGATTGAGGCTTATAGCTCATGAAAATGAAAAATCCAGTATCTTAAAATATCAAAATATTTCCTGAGATTAATTTAAAAAATACAATAAAGAAATTTCCTACTTCTGAAAAGGACAGTAGTATGGTCAAACAAAGCAGTATGTTCACTTCTTCACTCAATACTTGGTTTAGTTGAGTGTTTCTCATCTTCTTGTCAGCAGATGGAAGCAGGATGTGCTCTAAAACCTCCTGGTAAACAGCTGTGTTGACTTTAGATTTAAAAAACACAGTCGAACCAACACTAGCAGACATGGAACCCCAAATCATGACAAACTGTGGAAACTTTAAGCAACTTGGATCACTCTTTCTTCAAACTCTTAGACCTTGATTTCCAAACGAAATAAAAAATTTACTATCATTTAGGCTGCAGTCAACCCTGTTTCTTGTGCACACTTTCCTACCATACTTTTCTTTTCCAGTCAAATTTTCATTAAACATGCTTCGATTCAGCTCTCTGTAAAAAGCCAGTCCTTTCAGTGATGACCTTCTGTGGCTTACTGTCCTTGTGGAGGATAGCAATAATCATCTCCTGAACTGTCAGCTGGGAGATACACGATATTCATAATGTATGAATATTTATTTACTCAAACACAAAATTAAATTTTTTTATATTTTGAGATAGTGAATTTTTCATGACCTGTAAGCCAAAAAAAAAAAAAGCTTAAAATCGGTCACTCCACAATAAAATAAAATAATTTTTAAAAGCTTTTTCCATGACATAAAAATTTTTGAGATGCATTATGTATTATACAATTCTTATAGTAATTGGCTTTATTACTTGGACATGACGGTAATTTCAGAAATAAAACCTTTTTTATTAATCCAATATACTGTACTGTATGTTATTATTGTATATAGATTTTTTTTTCTTTTCTGCATTTAAATGTGTCCCTGAATGAAATCATCCAAAGCACCACAATTAAAACAATGTAGTATTATAAGGCTGCATAAATTATAGTATAATGTGCATAATATTCAGCGTAAATAGCAATGCTATGCAAAATATTGACCTCCAGCTAGAGGAAGTGGAAAGGCCAAATTGAGGGCAGGGATGTAACACCCTGGGCAATAAACGATAACTCACATGATTTTTGGTTTTTGGATCAGGTGCTAGATGTGGGAACAGATAATTATGAAAGTGCTCCCTGGACCAATTAAACCTCATAATTGAGTTCTGGGAGGGAAAAAAAAGAATACTTTCCTCAACTGTTCTTCCTTTGTGCATAGTGTTGACACACTTTAATTAGATAGAACTAAATGACACCGCATGAAAAGTATTTACTAATTTATTTAAGTCTGAAGTCCTACCAGGATTAATTCAATATAGTTCAGTTCAATACACCTGGTACAACATATTTAATTATAGAAAGAATCTAAAATGTCTCCTGGTGCTCATGTGACACCTACCAGCCATTTTAATTTCTCATGTGGCACAATACATCACCATGTTTTACCTTTAAAATTCCTTATTACATGTACTTTATTAGCAGTAAATAAGTTTTTTGATTTGTTGTTTGTTTGCTTGTTGTTACACATAGTGTCAGACGTGGCCCTTTCTAGTTGTGCACACTTTTTGGAGGTTGTGCTGTGTTATCAGAAATGATTGGGCGCGTGTCAGCGTCTCTCCCTCCTGAAGCACCGGCCAGTGGCGCTAAATCAAGGCTGCCTTCATGGTGCATTGTCACTGCAGCGCTCTCCTGGACTGGAACTAAACGATCGATAGCCTCTTTACTTCACCTGAGGCATAGCAGGGGAGCGAGTGACACGAAACACTGGGGCCACCCGTCTCACTGTGTGTGTTTGTGTGAGCGTGCGCACCAGAATCTTTATAAATAAGGCTGGATTTGTGGGAGAGCTTGCTTCCCTATTTCCCTACTCTGTATGCAGGTGTTGGGCTGAAAGAGCAGGTAGCATTTATATTGTGAGAATGTGAGTACTGGGAATGTGTGTGCTTGTCACAGTGTTTCTGTCGTTTGCACACCTTGAGGTTTTGTGCTCGAATTCAAAGACAGATGTTGTGTGTGTGTTTGTGTGTCTATGTATGTCTGTGTTTTCCTAACAGCCCAGACTTAAATCCACTGACTCACACACCCCAAGCCTCTCTATGGACCCATTAAATCACTACTAGAAGTGTACACTGTTCATAAATACGTTTTCTTTTCTATTTCTCTCCTTTCCTCTATTTCTTTGAGTCTACAACCGACTGGATAAGAAATGCAGGCCTCTAACTGGAACATCCCTAGCCTACTGAGTCAGTATAGCATATAATGCTAGCTAAGCTAGCAGCAGGCTTAGAAACACAGCCTGCATTATTAAACGCAGACAGGCGACTAGTTTTGGCGTTTTTTTACCCTGGCTCATCAAAAAGAAGAGCGCGCCTTATTAAATGCTCTTTCACAAGGGGTTTATGCCGGCATCTCCTGCGCGATTAAAGTGGCATGCCAATGCCGCTTCCCTCTGTTTGACTCTGATTCCTTTTGACAAAATGATTCAATTAAATGTCTCTCCTTCCCAAAAATAAACAGCGTCGAAAAGAAGGAATAAAGATTTACTTGTGGAGCTCTTGTCCCTTGTCTATGATGGTGAGATGCTATATTTTAAAAAGAGACATGCCTTCCTTCTTTCACTTAGTCTAAAGTGACGTATCAAGCCGAAAAACGCATCTCCCAATGCACATAGTACATCTGCACTTTCCATGCATTTAGAGCCGCTGTATATCTGCACTCCAATCCATTTCACATACTTTAACTGCCAATGCCGCACTACTATATGTGCCAGGGTTCTTTAAAATAGCCTTGAAATGGGATTGGTTCTCCAGTGTGTTTAGATCTCTCGCTCTCAACAGATTGATTTTTGACCCTCCCCTTATTGTGAGCGCAGTGCTGTGTCTGAAGCTGATGGCTTGTGGGAAATATTTATCCACATTGATCGAGGAGGCTGATGAGTCTGTTATGAACGCAGCAGTTCAAACAGTTTGGGCCCTTCAAACGTTTCTAAATATCAATCCGCTATAGGTGGCGAGGGAACCAGTACACAGACCACTGTATGAATGCCAAGAAGACTTGAAACGATATTCCGGTAGGGGAAGCAGAACTGTGTTAGATTTCTGCGAATGAGAATTTTGTGCAGCGAGAGCTTCTGATTACACCTTGTGTTATAAAACAGTGCATGTATTTGCTGCAAAAGCTGTTATAGAGGTCAGTTTAGATATAGAGACGGAGAAGAGAGGACGGAAGGAAAGCATGAGGGGGGCAGGAGGGGTCGAGTTGCGGAGGTGAAATGTCTTCCTTAGCTGGAGGCACGGTGCTAGAGGGCTTACTGACTGCAAGCATGCTATGAAGAGTGGGGAAGGGCACTGATAATTCAGTCTGCTGCCATTTCATTAATGATTCAGCACCTACAGGATATTTTTCCGCATCAAACTTTCATACCATGAGGCAGTTTTCAGTGTATCAGGTTTGCACCCTCTAAGGATGATAAAGCGCCCGAAAAAGTGCCCATCATGCTGTCTTCACTACAGTCTACTAGCACAGTGATACACTGACAGACACTTAAAATAAACAATATAAATAAAATAATAAAAAAAACACACTCTTGCACATACACAAAGTTGATTTAAGCATTCTGATCTCCAGCGTCATACTTCTTTAAATCTCTGGCAGAGCGGAAAAGTCAACAAAGTCGATCATCTCGCAGCAATAAAACTATCCACAAGTTCCCACTCTATAAAGCAAGGTCATATGTAAATCCATCCCCTCCCACTGCACTGCCTGTCACATCAGCATAATAAATAACAGCAAAAAAAAAGAGCTTGAGGAATTCAAGAGAGCATAACGCTCTGAAGGCTAGCTAAGCCCAGGGCACTCTCCAGTAAGCGAAAAAATTACTTTAAATCAATAGTAAGCTGACTGTGACAATGCTGCCTATGCGTGTGCCTTTGTGCATGCCTTGTGTGTGATAGTCAGATTACCCGTGATGGAATCACCATCATTGGAATGATTTGTTCTTCTCAAACAAGTCCTTGACATCCATCCATCCCTTACCAATACTGCTGGTCCTGCGTAGGGTTGATGGGGCCCTGGAGATTATCGCAGGGAACTTAGGGTACACTCTGGATGCAGTACTAGCCCATTCACACACACACACAAACTCACACAACCAATCGTACACTATAGCCAATTTGGCTCTAGATCATATTTCACATGATGAATAATATGCTTTATTTGATTACCTATGCTAATTTTACCAGCTAGTAAAGTGGATACTAGCTAGCAGGCAAAGCCGGTATAATCTCCTAACTATGTTAAGCCCCTACTTACCACATGGGATAAGAATATACCAAGATTTAGCATTAATTATCCTCCCTTAGATTTCTTTTTAATTTACAAGATATTGTATTTTGCTATGCTTTTATGTTGAACACCCTGTATTTTTTTGTGGGGTGTAGTTTATTTATTTTGTGTAATATATTATACAATATGATACTGTATTTTTGTTTATCCCTGCAATATTTCTGCAATATTCTTGTCCAGCATAGTGATGTTAAAGATGTTAAATACAGTATGACCCTTACTGGGAAAAAGTCTATAGTGTCGTGGCAAGGAAAATCATGGAGTGTGAGGATTACAAATCCGAGCCAACAGAGAAACAAGCAAATATACACCTACATACATTTGTATGATTTAGATATTTGTATAATTTTAATTTACTGCCAAAGCATCCAGAATAACTGGGGGGGAACAGCATGGGGTATGCGGCCTTGAGCATTCTATCACAATGTGCAATATTTCTCATTTTTTTCTAAGGACAAAAGAATTCGCCCAACCTGAGATTAAATGCCACATGAATCAGAAACGTAGCTATTATATTTCCATATCTTCGGGATTGCATTATTTCCTATCAATAATAACGCCTGTCTTTTAGAATGAAAGGAACAGAAAGAAATAGCATCTGTAAAATGACACACAAAAGGGGAGAGACTGGCATTATGAAAAGTAATAGATTTCAGTTCAGCAGAAACACCTTTTGAAAATATAATACGCTGCATATTATCCTGTGCATTTCTCGCATAGTAAGGGAGAGCTGTGGAAAGAGAGATATAGAAAGGCTGGTAATTGGTGAAGGAATTTAATAAGTCTTATACCACTGTAATATGCAAAGGTCTGCAGGGGAGAGAAGAGAAAGCAGGAAGAGAATGAAACTAACTGAGAAAAAAAAGACAAATATCGAGCTATTGTAGTTATTAATAAAAGCTCATGTGCTATTTTCTTCCAGGCTAAAACTGCTCACAATCCATATGCTTCCTAATTTTACCTCATGTTCTCCCTTATATATTTCTTGTTGTAGTATGCTTCCAGTCAGAACTATTAGCTAGGAGTTGAAATATGCACACTGCTGCTTGGGCGAATAGCACAATAGGTCAGTCCATAGTGTATGGTGTTCATACTTGGCTAGCTCTGTCTCTTGGTCTGTTGCGCTTGCTGACATTTACAACCCAGATCGTGCTGCTAGTGTATAAACCTTCCAGGCCATGACAGAATGCGGATTTGGGACAAGTCCATCTCGGTCAAACCCTCAAAACATGCTAGAGCCCAGTGCACTTGACCAGAAGCCAAGTCCAAGTGTCTAAACATGACCCGTGTTCAAGCAGAGAGGGAAGATAGTTTTGCCAATAGACTTCGAATCTACTTAAGGGAAAATCTTTTCTTTGCCTTCTTTTTTCCCTTCCCTGTTATGGCAATATGTGCATCTTTTACACACTTCTTTTCCTATTTAAAGGAATTCAGTGCTCCTGCACACGTCACAAAATGTTTCAAATAAATTGAAAGTGACTAATAATGAGATAGAAGGACACCATGGTGAAAGTGTGGAACGTAAATGTTCCACAGAACAGCTTACACAAAAAAGCCATTAAGTATGGAAAGGCATTTTAAAGTAATACCAGCCATGAATTGGCAACGAGGAGACACCGGCAAGCATATATGGCTCACAGGAATGCTAATGACCTTAGTGCAAAGACAAAGAAGACACAGTGGAGAGACTTGAGGAAAAAAAAATACCAATGCTTTCTTTTACATATCCTCTAAATTACCACTTAATTTCATTTCACCACTCCAACGTCTTCATTTCATTCCGTCTGCGCCTTAGAAAGAGGCGGATGCAGTTCTCGATAAATGTATTCTGATCCCTCAGGGACTAAGACTAATCCATTGTGCAGCGTAAGGAGCTAGTATCGTGGGACGCATGCGTTAAAGGAACGCGGCATGTGGGTGCATTAGCATTATTAAAGGGATGATGAAAAGTGACTCGGTAGCTTGCCACCGATGAAGCGTTCAGCTGTCTCAGCGGAGTGGAATGACAGCGCTTGGCGAGAGTCCAACTGAACCGGTGTGTGACGTGATCTCAGAGCTTAGCGAGGAGCGTGGCATATTTGCAATTTCTAGTGTTATCTTGCACAAACACACATCATGAAAAGCATGCCATCTTTCAAGGCCTATCAAATATTAACAGAAAAGAAATGCAAGCGCTAGCTCATTATAACAATTTTTTGAGGAGTGTAGAAATGCAAAAGTCTTCTCAATATTGCAACTGCTGACTACATAAAAATGTGAGAAAGAGGAGGAAAAAAGGCAAGGTGGAATGCGTCTGTCTGTTTGTATGTGTGTGTTCGAGAGAGCGAGAGAAAGAAGCATGACCCAAAAAAAGGATTTTACTTCTTTAAAGTGTGAATAGAAAGAGCCCAGCTGAAATACATCCCATCTTCTTTTCAGCGTTCTAATAATAAATGTAGTTTCCTTCTATGCAGACTATCAGCATGTTAGCTCTGCATGTGATCTACATTGGACAGACAGCATGCTTAGTGGTCACTCAGTGTGATGGACAGCTGGAATTGATGTGTTGCAAGGCGGCATCATGCTCAGGAGATCCACAATCATTTACTCTCATGTTAAGACGTGAGCCATGGACAAGATCGCTAACGCCTACAGATTACTGACAGAGAGCATACAGCCAAACTGTGCAGTTTTCCAAAAAACAAATGCATCACTATTACGGCCACATCATTTACAAGTCGTACACCAATTCAAACACTTTCATTTGGTGACTGACCCGAATCAGGAGTGAGAGAGATGGTGAAAAGTGTAAACAAACCAAACAAAAGTGGGTGTGTAACATTATGGGTTTATGGGAAATGGGTTCAGGCTTAATGGAGTGCAGGCTTTTAAGTAGTTTTTGGAAGCTCATGAGTGATAGCTGATTGATTCTCACTGGGGCATTTTAATTGATGGCCAATTGTTAAACTGCTTAGGCAAGTAGATTAGTAGCAATTACTGTATGGTGGGGCTATGATTTTTTAATTAATTTTTTTTTTCCAAACTCAATTAAGTTAGGTAAGAGAAAGCCAACTAATACTTTTGTTCAGTTTTTGTTGGTGTGATTTAGACAGATCTGAGCTATTTATTCACTAAAATATTTTTTAAAAACTATGTGCTACTCTATCATTCAGGTATTTGAGACTCACATTAAGTGAAACTAATGCAGCTGTGGTTTGTGCACACTTCATCGGATGTATTCTACGTTACGTATGTCATCCTTTTAACCGCTTTAGCTACTGAGCTCATATAAGCTGTGGAGTGGGTATTTTTGGTGTGTTTTCATTTAACTTTATGCACTTAAAGCTTAGTTAAATCAGATAAAAGTGTGCCGATCAAAGCTTTTGCTCACTTTAGTGCGTGTATTTATTTTTTTAACAGATCTGTATCTATTCATTCACTCTGTTTCGACTAGCTTGCTAAGCTTTACCAGCTAGGGCGACTGTATTATCTGTAGTTTACACATTTCAAATCCTATCATATAGAGTGAATTAGTTCATTAATACTACTATAAAGGGTTTACTTTCCTAACACTTAAGTGAACCTGAGGGGACAGCTATAACGGCAGACAATTATATGTTTAGAATTTCAAAATACTTGGGCTGCACTCAAAACTGAACTCTACTCTACAAAATAGTGTGCTAGTGGTTTCATTCCTATTGACAACATATGAAGCAATTTGATACAAAAGCTCCACTGAGAATAAGTTCAACTGTAATGTGCATTACTTTCAGCCATTAGAATAATCTAAATGATAGAGAAGGACATGCACATTAGAAAATGTTTATCTGAAAGTGGCTACCTGCAGCTAGGGGGCAAACTCCCCCAATATTACATCATGAAGATTTAATCTGTGAAATCTAACTTCTTTACTGTTGTAATTGTAAGTAATTTCCCTCAACAGAGCCATATCAGTTTGCTCTATTATGTCTCAACAAACACATTAAGACAGGAATATATACATGTCCAACCAAATATGTAATCTTTGCCCATGGTTGTGCTGCCATCCTAGTAATAGGCTTTGGTGATGAGCAACAGCAGTGGGAAGATGAAAAGGCCCTACTCGAGCTTGTTAGCCTCCAAGCAGCGTGCCATTAGCAGAGAAACACAGCGGACAGAGAAGACCACCTAGCAGCCATTAATATTGGAAAAAGGCAGAGATTTCCGGCACACATTAATCCAAGATCTATTGACAGCTTTGCACTGCAGACATGACAGGTACGTGTAGGCATTTATCAAAGGGAGAACCAACCGGATGTTCTGGAAGGCTTTATCCTGCCAGGTAAAGTTGTATAAAGAAACCTGAAGATTGCCCTGGTATACAGTAATAAGTCTCTCACCTTTTAAATACATCTTTTTAAACAAATCACCCATGTTATTTATTTATTTACAACTCCTATTTACCTGATAAAATGGTAACCATGATTACTAGCTGCAGGGAGATCTATAGGAAGTGCTCTTATATCTCTCTACCGTGGCTACATTCCTTCAAGTAATATGGGTTCAGTAAAGTCAGTGGCCACTCCTACACAGGTTAATAGAAAAAAAGTTGCCTCCATAAATATGCTACAATAGTGCCCATCTGATATAACCATGCCTGATATGACATAAATAAATCCAAGTCACATAGGGCTGCAGGCCTGGACCATGGCCATCTATTACACACACACACACACACACACACACACACACACACACACACACACACACACACACACACACGCACACATAGACCTTTGAGATACTATTTGTTTTTTAAACTTAAATCAATTCAATTAAGCCTGGCTTTTTGTCAGTGTTTGCATCTGCATTCTAAGTAACTTCACCAATCAGCAGTAGAAATTGGACTGTCCTCTAAACGAAAGAAAAAAAAAAAAAAAACTCTAGACCCCTGTGTCCTCAAAACATGCCCTCAAACACCAGACCTTTTGTTCCTGAAGCTTGCTCAATTATTGCTGGGATTCTAGGGGTCGAGGTGGGGAGTATGGAGGAGATGCAAAATTGATCTGTTGAGTGGCAAACTGCCTTTCAATCACAGCTCAGTGTGCCTTAATGGTATTATAGTTTGCGAAAGAGATTAGTCCCTAAATCTGAGTGTAATAATAACAATCTACACAGGAGGTGGCAATGGCACATTTAACGGTTTGGGTTCCTGGGGCGGTGAAAGCCTTGGTCATGTACATAATAACAGGTTAGCCATTCTGCTGTGCTGTTCCATAATGGATAGAGGGAGGCCTGTGATCATTGATGCATTTAATATTGCAAATTGCAAATACTCTCAAACCACAATTAAATTATTTTGACCAACTTCAATTTGGAAGTCAAAAGAGAAATAAAAAAGAAAAGGAGAGGGCATGTGAATTATAGTTAAATTAGAATTAAGGTTCAGTGAGTGTGAGATTTTTTATGCTCCTTCTTTGAAATCCATATTGTGCCTATTACATGGAAGGCAAGCTGCATTGTCCTTGAAATGCTCCTCTTTCTCACTGAGCTAACATTGCTTTGCAACTGGCTCCTAATTTAAACAGATGTGCCATGGGTATTACACCCAAGCTCCGATCAATGATGGCTACAAATATCCCAGAAACCTCTCCGCCCAGGAAATGAGCTGTTTATGCCATGGAGTGTGCAAGTTTTGTTGCCCTAGAGACCGAGAGAGGAGTGTCTGACATTCAGCGTATTGGAACAAATGTTGCTTTCACAATTAAACAAAAGCAAAAGAAAAGAGAACAAGTATTTGCTCAATGTTTGCTGCATATACATTAAGTCTTATGGCATGCTAATATTTAACTAAACTGAAACAACAAGGAGTAGCAGTTGTGTAGATTAAAATCTTAAATCATGAACATAAATGTATTCCAAAAAGGGTTTTTATGGCAGGATTGGTTTATTCCACACATTTCCTGGGCAAAAAAAAAGTCACTATTTCTTTTGAGCCGGCATCAAGCAAAGAAAACAATAAAGGAGATTGCTGAAATTATTGTAATATGATGTAAACTTTGTACAAAGCATTATTAAAACCTGTGTTGAAAGTGACAGCGGCAAATCAACTACACAAATGTGATTGACTACGGACTCTTAAACGTTTGGTGAAGATACATCATAAAAGTAATCAACATTAGAAAACATATCTATGTTTATTAAAAGTATGAGCAAACAAACTCACAGGATTGCAACCTAACAGATGTGTGGCTAGAAGAAATGCACTTGTTGATGCATCAAACAAAAATTATTCACTTTGCTAGGGAACACAGAAATTGGACTTTTCAGTAATTGAAAAAGGTCATGTTGTCTGATAAGTTCAGATCGACCCTATTCCAGAGCAATGGGTGCATCGGGGTAAGAAGGGACATGCAAGAAGTGGTGCCTCCATCATGCATAGTACGCACTGTACACGCCTCTGGAGGTATTATGATCTTGTTTGTTGTTTCAGTTGGTCAGGTATCAATATTAGTACATGCAACCTTTTTTTTTTTTTTGACCAGACAATGTGTTCACATGTTCATGGTTTAGCAGAACTCTTAGAGCATATTCTCAGTGCTTATGTGAGGAGTGCTCCTTTATTGTTTATACTGCATTAGAGCTGAGACAAACCAAGGTCCCTCATCCTCTCCTGAGCTAAAGCTATTTCGGGTTTCAGCCATGCACCTGCACATCTCCTGTCTCTGAGAACACTCCAGCCATGCTCCCTTTTTTCACTGCGAGCAAATGAAATGAAATTACTTTCATCTGTAAACAGTTCCCTTTTATAGCTAGCTGAAGTCAGCTGGCGAAATTGCATCTCTCTTTCTCATCTCTGTCCTTTCTCCTTTCTTTCAGTCTGCTTCCCCCTCCTCTTCCTTCAGCCAGTGCCCTTCAAGTAATGCCATGTTGATAAAAATGTGGCTGCAAAGCAGCTAAAAGAGTAGACCAGCAGAGTTATTGTTTTTATTGATTTTCATAACTGGTGGGTGGGGAAGAGCACATGATCACGAAACATGACATTCATCATGTGGAGGTATTGAACGCCTACACTCCCTGGCTAAAAAACAGAAATAAGGGTCTTGGGGTATACAAGAACCAATCAGTGCTGCTTACATCTAATCGCAGGAGCAAAATCTAATCAAATCAAATGTAATATGTGGTAGTGTTTGTAGGTATGTTTGTGTGTGCTACCCCCTTTATCTGATAAGAGCTACTGCTGAGTGCTAGAGTCTATGATTGCTTTAGGGAACAAGTAAACCTTTTAACAGCCACTGCCCCATTTCCACCAGCGTAACAGCCAAGCCTGTCATCAGATCATTTCATTAATGCATGATGGAAACAAAAATAACAACCGGAGTTGAGGATTTTACAGTGAAACTGTACTTCTGGATTTTGGAAGCTTCATCTTGATCTTCAGCTTATCAATCTCTATCTTCATCATGCTGTATATTAACAGGACATTTCAGGATTGGACAAAAGGTGTCTATTTTTTTTCACTGCCCTTGTTCTAACCTCATAGGAGTGGAACCAGATGTGGTAGACATAGCCCATCCACCTCAACTATCACAGTATTGCCTATTCTAAAAAGTCATTATTTGTGTAAATGTAGCTTTCCTACTGTAGCAAGTTTCCTCTGACCTGTCTTTAAACAGGGTATTTCTGAGACGCTCAAGTGCTGGACGTTGTGTTCTTGTTATAGTTTGCATTATTCTGTGCAAACACTAGTGACTGTTCGTTAAAAAAAATCCCATGCTATCAGCAGTTTATACAGTATAGTGGTTAAAATATTCAAACCATCTGGCACTAAACACCAGTCAATAGTCAAAACGAAAACAATAATCTCATTTGTAGAAGAGCTTTCTTAATTCATGCTTTAAATGATTCCATCAGCATATCCTGCTATGCATGAAGCACCTTTTCCCCCTATATTACATCAACTATATTCGAGATCCTTGTGCTGAACTTTCGCATTTGCATCTGGACCATATATAAGATTATGTATTATGCTATGAAACCAATATACAGTGAAACAATTTCTAGTTCATTGTCATACTGCTTTTTGTGCAGAAGAAACAGATGACTCCAAGACCCCCACTAAGATCAAATCATTATTCCCTCCTCCCTTCTGCCTGTGTGTCCGAATCAGCAATATTTCACAGTGACAGAAGGACCCCGCAGCGGGTATCACACTCAGACGCCTGAAATTCTTCCACTTCTTAATAAATTATTCTTTCTTCTGTTGAACAAACGCAAGAGATGTTCTTAAAGGTGTCACATCACTTTTTTTTTTTTTTTTTTGCAAATGAATAACAGACTTAGCATTTTAATTGTGTTCATGCATATAAATATACATATATATAGTCACATATATTTAATATAGCACCATTGCAATCTGTGAAAAATGTCTCAGGTGTAATAATGCTGACAGTTTTGTCTGATTAATTATTTATCAAGCCCTGTTATTGCTGCTGCATTAGAATCCTGTTTCTGGCTCAGGCTTGTCTACGGTAATAAGGCTATGCTTCAAAGAGTGTGTGTGCGGGCCCCTAACGGATGTGTTTAAAATGCCTTACGAGTGCTCCTCTCTCTTTTCCTCTCATTCACTCTCTCAATTTTCTTTCCTTCTTTTCTGCTGCTTTTTCTCTTCACTCTTTCGTCACCGTCCTCTTACCTTCTTCCCTCTCTTCTACGACATTCTCTAGAAGCCTGCTTTATTCTGCCTATTTATTTGATTGACTCCATTTTGTGGCAGCTGCCCAGCACATCACTCCTTCCATTAGATAATATGCTATAACGCAACAGTTAGCTTGTATCTCCACTCGGCAAGCAGGGAGATGGTTGGAAAAAAAAATACCAGCTAAAATCTGAATACCCTAATGCACTCAATTTCCTTTTTATTCCGTGTCACTCAGGCCATGTTCTTTCCTGCCTCTCGCTCTTTTTGCATTGTGCCACATGAATACTGCATCAGCCCTAACAGAGCTACGGAGAGAGCTCACAAAGAAGCCTAAGAGCTAGAATTTGTCTCTAGGGTGAATCTCTGCCTGTCTCTCTCCCACACACACACACACACACACACACACACACACACACACACACACACACACACACTTGCCTCTTTTAAACTCCTTCACCTTTTTGCCTTCTCTACCCCCATAGCTTGGATGAAATGAGTTGGAATTAACAGGTCTGTTCAGGGCAATAAGTTGGACTAAGTAATTCCGGAGACAATCGGGGCGAATTAGCGTTTGAAGGAAGTGACATGGAAGGATAGCTACTGACACGTAGCATGCTAAATCACTAACCAGACCACTGGGAGACGGCTCAGTTTTTGTTGTTGCTCTTAGATTAGATTTTGTCTCACACAAGACAGGTTACAGTCTCTGGGTGGCCAGACAAGCAACACATTAAGGTTAGCTGGTGTCACTGCCTATTTGGCTCTTGGGTTTGTGTGTGACAGAGACAGAGTACAAGTTCGGATGTGTTTTGTCTGAGGTGGTCTATGCAATATGTCTCTAGCCTGCCGGTGATGATAAGAATTTATAGACCATTATATTATTTGTATATTAAATTTCGTAATTCCATGCCCAAAAGGTTGCAAAATTTGAATGCATGCACATTCACTTACATTATTGAATAAATGAATTAAGGCAGCATTAACAACTCTTATCATGTGTCATGATTTTTAGGACATTAATTTAGGACCTCATTGTGGCATTTTAAATATTCAGATTTGCTTTTTATTATTATTATTACTATTATTATCATATAGATTTTCTTTATGGGTGATATTGAATTGGGTAGTTTTATTCTTACTTATTTCAATTTCAAAAACATATGCTTTTGGCATTTTTTAGGCATTAAAATACTGTACTCAATTACAAAACATATCTCAAAGCTCTATTCTTCCTTCATCTCACTCTCAACTGCTTTAAACCATCAATAACCTTCTTGCAGTTTTACATAGCTAGAAACAACTACTTTTCAGTTTTTAAACATTCACTGTTTGCTAATTTTCTAGCACATTATCAATACTTTTACAGTACTTAACTATAATTTCTCAGTTCCAGCTTTATTGATTCCAAATCTCTCTTCAGTAATAAATCCTTCATACTTTTACCTCAGCAAAAAGCAAAGTCTCACATACAACATTTGTTAATTTTACTGCAGCATTCTGAAGAAAACTGTAAAGCATACTGTATGTGAAGAAGAAAAAGAGTAAGAAAATAATTATATTATTATTATTATTATTATTATTATTATGTTCTATACTGATCATGATAAAATTTCATAGCCATGACTCAATCAGTAGTGACATCACAGAAAAGGCAAAGCTGTTTTCTCCATCAGGCGTTCTCTTTTGGGCATGCACATACACACAGAGCCTATTTAAACTGCACACAATCTTCAGCATCCATCCGTTTCTCAGAGCTGTAATCACTTACACAAGCCATATCTGACTCAAACACATATCAGTGCGGGTAAGTAAAGCGGTATGGGAAAGCTGGGATGTGGAAGGGATGAAAAGAATGAAAGGCCGATGCTATGGTACTTGTTCACCAAACAAGGCCACTGCAAGAAAGTCTTTGCAATGACACTGCGAGGAAATATTTGAGAGTGGAGGTACTGAAAACAGGATTTGTTCATGTCTGAGAGGGCAGAACTATGTCAGGAACCGTTCCCCAATTAACCTATACAGTAGTCACTATGTAGGAGGGAGTGGTGTAGGATGGTCCCTTCGGGCCAACACAGCCTGATACAGTCGATTTCAAAAGTTTTAAGGGCAGAAGAGCATCAGTAAAGCATTTAATTGCTTGTCTCATACTCTCTTTCCTGCTACACATTTTCTGTACTGTTGATCTTTTCTTGTTATTTCCAGCATGCATTTTCTATACCCTGTGCAGTCAAAACTAGTGAGACCTAGAGAAGACAAGAATATCAAAGCTGACTTGTAAAATGGTACACTACCATTGAAACAGCAGTGGGCAAATCCTCCAGTGTGCTGCTCTATGAAATGTTAACTATGAACAGGTGGCTATATACTGACCCTTCTTCTTGACCAATTGTAGCTTAGTAACTGCAGTGAGACTCAGGTGAGGCTGATAAATTTTGATTATGTTTAGAGATGTCGATACTCTAAAAGTTTAGTTAAAGTGTTAGCACAGCTAAAAATATGTGTTTAATAAAAACTACAGTATTAATAAAGTATTATATAAACGATTAGTGCTGTTTTGCTGCATAATACTGTAAAGATATAACAAAAATGAATTTTTGGTAAAACGACAAGGCTCAGGACCCCTGGGGTGGCGCAACGATAACAAGTTCGCCCTATCATTCGGAGATCACAAGTTCGAATCTCAGTTGTTGCTGTAGCCTCTCACAGCCAGGGGCCTGGGGAGGATTGGCCAAGTTCTTTCAGAGGGGAGGGATCGGAGGCACTCTAGTACTCTCACATCGATTGCGGCTCTAAGCCAGTCACAGATGTCCGTGAGCTCACGAAAGCAGAAGGAGCAGATAGCGCCGTCAATGGTGCTCACAATGGTGCATATAGCGAGCAGTTCGAAAAGATGTGAAGCCACGTGATAGTCTTTGGTCCTCCCTAACTGGTCATTGTGGCCTTGATGGGATGGGAATGTGAAAACCAGGAAAATAATCCACTACAATCCAAATTGCTCACTTCCAGATAAAATAAAAAAACAACATACACTACCAAGCGAACGTTTGGACAGTGCTTCTAACTACATACAGTAGTCTTTCCAAATGATTTCTTTCTACATTGTAAAACAATGCTGAAGGCATGCAAATACACAATAATCTGCTTTGAATGGTTGATATTGATATGTGTCTGCTACTTATGCTCTGTAAAGCTTTCATAACGGCTCTAATCTGAGGTGCTGGAAATTGGGGATTTTTGAGGCTGGTAGCTCAGTAGAGGAAAGTTTAATTCTTCCAGGAATTTCTTCATGGTCTTAATCCACTATAAGCTATAGCAAGCAACTGATGCAGACTTTCTTTGCTAGTGCAAACATATCACTTCAGTTCCATCTATTACAATAAATCAAACAAAAATGGAATACTAGGTAATAAGGGATAAATGGAATGTTAAGTACTGTTATCGGGACATCAGTGCCAGACATTGCTTGCTTGGTGACACCAGAAGTATATAGCCAGAATCAGTGAGCCATATGAGCTAAATGTTATATTTAAAATGTGCAGTCG
The DNA here is from genome assembly GCA_030522415.1 of Channallabes apus. NCBI lineage: Eukaryota > Metazoa > Chordata > Actinopteri > Siluriformes > Clariidae > Channallabes > Channallabes apus. The sequence continues at coordinate 29,836,589 of CM060108.1, read as the reverse complement.
CCCCTGCAATTCATGAACAGTGCTCTTATTTCCATGTCATCTAGATACACGGATCAGTAGTAACAAGGCTGATGACTTTTTGATTAATTTTCAGGTGCCTTTCTGTTTACGCTCTTTTGCCTTGTTACACTAAAGATGGTGATGTTTTATGTGTATTGAGCTCATTTCACTACACCAAATACCTGTATGTCTGTAAAACCTTAAGAAATTATGCCCAATATTGTATAGGTTCCCCTTGTGCCACCCAAACAGATCTGACCCATTGAGGCATGACTTTGACCATGCTCTGTGGTGTCTGGCATCAGAAGGTCAGCGGAAGACAATTTAGGTCCTGAAAGTTGAAAGGTGGGGTCTCCATGAATCAGACTAGATTATCCAACACATTCCATGGATGCTTAATCTGATTGAGATCTGGGGTATTTGGAGATCAGATCAAAAACTTGAGCCTTTGGTGCTCATGAGCCAGTCACCATATATAATTGATAATGAATGCTATTCAATTCATCTTGTGGTGGTATGTATAAAATAACACAATATACTATGAATTACTATGTACCTTTATAGTACATACTTAATTATATTTTTGTCTAGAGTTACTTAAATTGCAATACGCTCTCTCTCTCTCTCTCTCTCTCTCTCTCTCTCTCACTCTTTCCTTTTGTGTGTGTTTTAGACTGACAATGACTGAGTCCACTGCTCGTCTGAACTATTCTGCTAAAATTCCATAGGTTAAGCATTTGTTCTTTCCTCCTACTTTACAACAATTCCCTTACCGTTCAATGACTCTCACTACGACTCCTTTTGCTTTCTTTCCTGTTCTCCTTCTGCCTCCGCCTCTCTCTCTGCTCTGCTGATCTTAAACATGCTGTGTGGAAGCTGTTACGACTGCAGGAACATAGTGCCGCTGCACATGGTTACCTTTCTGATTCACTTTTCTATTCCCAGTCCCCCATTCTATCTCTCCCTCTCTCTCTCTCTCACTGTCTTTTCTTCCTTCCCTTTTACATGCTGTTTTCCCATCCATCTTTTCTTCTTCTCTTTTCTTCATCTTCTTTCATACACACACACACACACACATACACAAAGACACACTCCTTTTTCCCCCTTCGTCTTTTGATGGCTCTGCCTGACAGTGCGTGCACTTGGAAACAAAACGGACAACATTAACTGGGGAATCCACCTCACCTCCCATGTGCCCTATAGCTGTCAATCAAAAGGTCAGGGTATTGCTCCCTCCAACTCAGCAACACAACAAAAATAACAAGAGCCACCCAGGCCTGCAAAGAGCCTGCTTTCTTTTCTCCCTTTGGGCTTTCCCCTGTAATTTTTCCTTCTCTGTTCAGAAAAAGTCAAAAGATGCAAAATTTTGGTAACAATACACAAGCCTGTTAGATAAGATTGCATTTTGGTTTGAACTGCACATTAAACTGGATGGGAATATAAGCAAAAGGCAGATAGGGCACACTGACAAATGTTTGGGCTCTGTAAAGTGCTTTCACCATGAGTGAAATCAATTTAACACCATGGCACACACATTTCAGCTGAAATGGTTACAGCAAGCCTAGATGACAATAAGAACACAGTCGCAAATCTGCAGCTATTAATAAAATACATGTTCTGTCACACTATGGAATCATTCACGTTGACTACTTTAGACTTACATGACATAACAGAGATATGATACTAAATCTAAAGCAAGCTGTAATTGCCAGCAGAGAGTGCCTAACTCCACTACCATGAAATGTTTTATTTAAAGGTATGATTGTTACAGTTTATGTAAGTGTTGCTAAAGAAAAATAATTGTGAAATGGGTCAAATTAAGCTTTTTCTATTATCTTAAAATACATCTGAACATCCTACTCCTTTCTTTTGCTTTTGTAAAAATCAGGTTATATTGTTCTTCCTAATTTTAACAGGCATATGCACCCATTGCTGCATTGAAAGGTGTTGCCTCGGTTACTTTGGTCTGATCTAAACACTACTGTATGTTGTCATCCCTACCGCTTTCAAACTTTGGTTGATGTAATATTCGAGGTGACTTATGTAACCTGGTTTGAGAAATATCTTCTTTTATGTATGACGGATGTTGAAGTTAACCTGAGGCTTTTGACTGTATAGAATAACAGATCAGTTATGAGAGCAAAAACTACCTTTATTTCTCTATATAATCCCCTGCTACACTAATGCACTTATCCCAGTGTTTCACCAGTGCTTGGACACTATCATGGTAGAATGTTTTCTCAGTATACCAGAGCCTTGATCAGACTGCCTGCTTTACATATGTCTGAAACCCTGGCTTCCCAGGAACGCCTGGAAATGGCTTGGAGAGAGGTCAGGACAATAAGGGGTATTTGTCAATAATTCCCAGCTGAGTTACTGCAACATGGTCGTGAATTTTTGTGTGTGTACAGTTCCCACATTCAGATGTGCCTCATAGTTTGGCAAAAGATTATCCATCGATTTTCAAAAATCTTATTCCACTCGCTGAAAGTTCACAGGAATTGCACTGTACCGGGCTCCAAGCCACCTCGGCCTTATTGTCATTCACAGATGTATGGCCTTCGTTTAACGATTGCACCATTCAAATATTTTAATGCGGCAGGTACTGTGGATGGATGGATGGATGGATGGATGGATGGATGGATGGATGGACATTCCACTGAGAACTGCTCCAGAGAGATAACTACAGAGAGGGTAAGGAAGCTAGACAAACATCATTACTAATGTCAGTACTTAATCAGTGCTTAATTAAAGGCCAAGGGAAAAGTCTGATGCATTACTGTCTGAGATATCCTAGGACCCCATGGGCATCGTGTCAAACTCCCTGTGGCTCCTTCACCCTCCCTTCAGAGGAGCTCCATTAAACCCAGGTGATACAGCAGAGACTCAGTCCCTCCTCCTCCATCTGCTCTAACCTTCTTCCTTACAATGTCAGGAAGAGCGGAATGAGATGACTAGGGCAAATACAAGTGCTGCAAATGCACACTATAGGGTTCCATTTCCTGTGTTCGAGTGAAGACAGGATGCACTTTCTCTGCTCAAATATCCTTCCATTCATTCTCCCTTCTTTGTCTAAAGCAACACACAAGGGGAAGAAGACCAAAAAGGACAAATCGATATGATACCCCTGCTGTAGGCCGCTACTTACCACCATGAAATATTAATCCTAGATGATTGTATTCTACCACGAGATGCACTGCATGCTACAGTAAAACAGAACAGATGTATTGTGTCTCCTTTCCCCCGTTTGTCCCGGATTTATCCGTCTTCTTGAAATAAAACAGATTACAATACTGCGAGACCACCTTTGTAGCTCATAATCCGTCCCCCACATAATCCGGGGGTATTGATCGATGATCAGAGGGCTAGTGCTAAGCAGAGAAAGAGGAGGCAAGAACACCATTCACTAGCACAAGCCTCTCTGGATGGAGCTGATATTTAGACCAAAGCCCACATGTTGAGTAGCGACACAATGGATAATAGCTCCCGAATAAAAGCCATTTTTTGCCATTCATTTTCGTCGTATTCTCTTTCCAAATTCCAGTAGCACATAGCCAGCCTTAGCTACCAATAAAAATGCAGATTAGTAAATGTATCAAACATGTTACAGAAACTACAGAATGGCTAGTGTCTCTTTAATAGTTAGCAAATGTCAGTTGGGGTCACTTAGTATTCGTGATATAATTATTAGGACTCTAAACAACCAATAAGACTACAAGGTTAAACAGCTATTACTGTTCACCACACAGTATGTGGTTCCCTTTGACCAGCAAAAGTACCTGCAGAAATACATCAACTTGGCTTTAACATGGCTAATGCCTTTAACCCATGCTATTCCACCTGAATAAATCCATGTGAACCCTACATCCTGCGTTTTATCGTTTTGCTTTCTTACTGATGGCCATGTTTTATAGACTTTCAATCATATGCATATAACCCTTCGGCTACCTGACTATTTTTTTCCTGGAAGTTTGCGTTTTTAAAAGTTTTCAATGTCTTTTGTGTGCCAACAAGAGATTTAAGCTAACATAAACCCAGCCTTAAGTGCTTCTTCTCTAAAACCCCGGAGAGGGCTTCAAGCTGGATGGATGCCCTACGATCCTTCTCCAAACATGCAAGTGAGAATATTGAATAAGTGCAAAGCTACTGTACAATCACTATAGTGCATCATTATACATTATGCAGTCATGTACCCCTACAATTCCTGTACAATGTTTGGCACACTATAATAAATAAATCCACTCATGACCCTGTGTGGTCAGTGAAATCAAGGATGTCAGTAAGATCCCACATTTTTCCCAATCAGAGATTGACATAATAACTTTTTCTCAGTCAGGAGGTAAAAACTGTGCCTTTGTTGTTGTTGTTGTTCTCCTATATGGCATAAGTGCAGCATAGAGGCACAGTGTGCTAATGAGCAGCAGTTTTAATCACAGAATGACAAATAGGACACTGTCTAGCCTTACAGAGTTGGTAGGAATGAAAAAAAAAACATACCACAAATATACTATTTTGAACAGGGGTAAAAGACAAGAGGCCTTAAGGTCTGTGCGGTTTCCGCTGTATTTCAGCTCTGCACACTTGTACATTGATTTCTCATACTTCTATTTCTCTGCAATCATTGTGCACCGCAAGGTCTTACAACTTGGTTAACACTGAACACACACACACACACACACACACACACACACACACACACACACACACACGCAAATATTCACACATTCTTATTCTTCTGATTGATTTCAACAGTGAACACAGACACACATACATTCTCTCTCTTTCTTCTCACTGTTTTCAACAGTAATGTTCTCACATACAGTTAATTAGCAGACAAAGACGAGAAAAAAGAGTGAAACTGTCAGGGAGACGTTGTGCATCAGTAGGAGACCACAGGCCACATGACGCAGGTGTCTGACCCTTAATGATGTGTGTGTTTGTGTGTGTGTGCCCATTGTCAGTCAGAAACCCAATCCACTTAAATAAAACAAAAAAGTATCTCCTTGGTTATAGCACAAACATACTGTATAAGCATAACCCATGTATACAGCACAGTGTGTGATTGCATCAGTGTTTCTTGATCACTTTATTTCTGACCTCAAACCAGCCTCAGACTCCTTTTTTTTTATCATATTAACAGCACTTCTCTTTTTTCAGTCCGATATTGTAGGTTCTTGTTTTCATTTACTGAACATTCGAATTGACATTGTAAATTACAGGAAATAACAATAATACTAACTCTAATTTTTTTTGTAAGACTTCTTGATCTGCCTGGCTATATGTTGCTTTCTCAGTCGCTCTCCCACACACCGGCTTTCATGTTTCTATATTGATTACTTTCTTCATTTCACCAAAGGAAAAGCACAACCACTCACAACACAAACACTCCTACCATGTAATGTGCTTCTTCGGCAACGGACTAATAACCACTAAGCACACGCACACACACACACACACACAGCTCCTCATTAGTTGCCATCACTAGAGGTGTTAGTTGTCCTTGCTTTTTTACCTGTCTGAGATCTACAATCATAAGCTAATGAGCTCACTTTTTCCACAGTTAAATCCCCCCATCCTTGCCTGCTCCCTCTTCTCCCATGCGTCTCAAGCTCAACATCCCTAAAGTGTCTCCCGTAGAGAAAAAGCAGCGTTTGTTTGGAAAAGCTGTCCTGTCACACGAGAGTTACACAGGCGCATGACTGGTCCAGAGAGAGGACGTGTGTGTGTGTGTGTGTGTGTGTGTGTGTGTGTGTGTGTGTGTGTGTGTGTGTGTGTGTGTGTGTGTGTGTGTGAGACCCTGCGTCGAAGGGAGAATGACATTAAGAATGTACAGAACTAAAGTGCTTGTGGTAGAGTGTGGTATGATTTTAATGGAGTGGATGTGGGTAAAAGATGGAAGCCTCGCTCCACACGCTGCTATAGATGTTACAGAGTTCACAGAAAACACAAAGCCACAGCAGAGAGCGTTTGCTAATATAATGATTTCAACCAACTCCAGAGGCAGAATGAGTATTTTAGTTAAGCATAATAAATGTGACCAAACTTAGCCACACACACACACACACACACACACACACACACACACACACACACACATAGTGAAGTCTTTGAGGTATGAGGTACATGTATTATTGGTAAATAATGCTTTTTTTTGTTAGATAAAAATTATATAATAAATTAGCAATTTGTCACTCCTCTTTTGGGTATTGGGGTATTTTTTAAGGTCTGTTTCACCGTTAAATTATGCATTATCTTTGGTCAGTAAAATAAAATATATTGTGTGACTGATTTATTAACTGATCACTTGATTTATTAATCCCCTGATTGGCTTGCTGATTCACTGATTTAAAATATGTTAACTTAAAGTAACTCTCTCTGGACTCTCTTTATTAACAAAAATGCATACTGCATTTTTATTATATATATATATAATCAACATTCCTAATGATAACAAGGTAAAATTCTTTACAAAAATGTATTAATAAATTCCTATTATTGTATTAAGATTTCAACACACACACACAGTCATGGAACGAAATCAGATCCTTTGTTTTCATGGGGAAAAAAACTTCCAAGCAGTCACACCTGTATTCCTGTAATGGAAAATAACTCCCTGCTGACACACACACACACACACACACACACACACACACACACACACACATACGCACACACACACACACATACGCACACACACGCACGCACACACACACAAACATGCATGCAAACACATTAATCCCTTAAAGGGGGCTTAAGGACTCTCAGAAGTGTGATCCCTGTTGGAAAGACTGCAGGCCAATCGACTACGCCTGTAATTAACATTGTCTGCACCTTTTGAAAACCTGGGCCAGTTACAAAGGTGGGATGGGGGATGCATGTGTTGGTGTTTGTGTGTTTGTATGCATACAGTATGTATGGGAGACAGAGACTGAGGGGTGGAAGTGTAATGGATATGGTTACAGTGAGGAGGAAGGGTATCATGAAGATAAAGCTCATGAGAATTATTTTAAAAGAGTGTCAGTATGCTAAGTAAGCTGATCATAATTCCCGACTATGTGTCAGAAACTGAGAAACGTGTTGTAATGAACATGGCGGCACACGCTGTGCTTCTATTCGGAATGCTTTTATTAAAAATACGCCTTCAGCTGTCTATGCCTGCACCTTTTTTTTATATATATATTTTTTGCAGGTCTCTTTGGCTGTTCTCCATAACCAGCTAAAAGCTGATGCTTCAGACCAAATCTCTATCAGCCCAAAAATGGCAACTTGCACAGTATGTCCTGAATTCAGCACCAACCCACAGTCTATAAGGTGTTACTATGGAAACCAAGGTAGATAAGCGAGAAGATACAGGTGAGGAAAAACTTGCCAGCCCAAAACAAACCATTAGAGAAAAGAGATGGAGTGAAATGAAATTTCATTATTTCTTTAATCTGCTTCATAATTTAAGGGTCTTTAATCATTGATTACAATGGACCCGCTTTTAATAGCCTCACTCCAAAACGAATACTAAGGCAAAACGGAATAATTAAAAGGCTCAGCAGATAAGATGCTTGTCTGGCTTCTTTTCTTTAATTTTCTTAACAAAATGGATGGTGCCCTCACAAGTTGCTTGGGTGACTGACAGTAAAATATGATCATATGCTGGGTTAAATTAATTAAAGGGATTAAAATAGAATATCTTTTAAAAGTTAGTGAGATTAAACACCACACAAAAGGACTTAATAAAGATAAGACAAATAATAACAATAGTATTAAAGGTAATAAATAAACAAATTAATAAATACATAAATTGATAAATAAATTTCCACTTCATTCTATTTATTATTTGTGTTCAATTAGAATGACTTCAATTGTTCTAGTGGGATACAAGTGAGTTTGTAATGCACTAACCTTTATATCAACTCAAAAAGCTCTACAGGAAATTACAGGAAGTTTGTGTTTTAGTTCCTGGGTTTTAGTTCCAGAAATCGTCAGACTTGTAAACTAGTTCTCCAAACCTGCATCTACTAAAGTGGATCTTGCCATAATGAACAATTCCACAACATTTAATAACCTTTTCACTTGAAATGGCTAAATATGATGCCACTTCCAGTAACTGTACTTGTGCATCTAGTTATGGATGCAAAAGACCACCTTCTGACCTCTGACACTAGAATGACAGCTGCATCAAACCAATGATCAAGGGGGCGGCTTTGATGGTTCAACCCAGAGGGACAACGGAAATCCTTTCCTGCCATTCCCATGTCTGAGGCCAATGGAGCAGCCTCCTCAGCCAAGCCCCTGCCAGAAACTGATTAAGCAACCCCACTAGTGACATCCAAGCAAGAGGGCAAGGAGGAGGTCTCCAGAGTCCTGAGTCTCCCTGCCCTGCTTCTGAAGTTGCTCTGCATCCTAGCTAGGCTAACGGTATAAATCCCTGCTCTGCCCAGAGTGCTGCTTCCCCCTTGTTCTGTAGTGTGCACCACTTCCCCTCATAGCACCCATCTTGTCTTGCGAGGCACATCACTCTCCTCTCTGGCTTTAAAGTGACTAGGTCTCCTTTTTGTAATGACTGGCCAGAACCCTGACCAAACTTGATCATGCAAGTCAGATGGTACTGAACTACAACTACCCACCCCAAATCACACATCACTGACAACTGATTAGTTTATGTATTTAAGTTCTGGTATTCCTTTTTTCCTTTTTTTTTCTGTTGTCATATGTTGCTGATAGGAGTCAAGACCATATGACAACAGAATATGAATGTAGTGAATGTTTAGTTATTGTTTATAATTACTGACCCTGTTTCAACTCTTGTACTTGCACAATGTATAATAAAAACAGCTGCATCTGCCTGCAAATTTATGTACAGTATATATCACATACATACCGTACTGTGCCAAACTCCCTGTGTGTTTTTATTACAACTTTGTTATAGAGTTTTTATTATTCTTATGATTTCATTACTAAGTCAGTACAAAAAGAAAGAGAAAACCAATTCTTATTTTCAAATATTACTATTTCAGCACAAAATTAAATGTTACAGAAAAACGTATGCCAGAAAAGAAAGCAGAATATTATCCAATATACCACTTTTTTTTAGACAAAAGACAAAGTGAAATCTGCTGGGATTTCATGTAAAATAAAAGTAAGTAAGAGTTAAAGTTCTCGCCAGAACTACGGCAACTTTTGCATGATGCTCAGGAGAAACTGGATGCCAGTGAAAAAAAATTTTTCTACAAAAAACATAAACTATATCATACAATGAACTACGTTATACTATCCAAAATCTGCCCCTTGCTCTTACTGTATCGGAGTGCTGGAGTGTGATCTGCTGCTAACTGAAGTGTGTGAGAGAAGAAGAACTATGGTGAAGGAGAAGAGGACTCATGCAATGTCCATACTGACTTTCAGTCTGTCCACTTGCTCTCCGGAGAACAGGCCTAAATAAAGAATGTGGACTTTTAGGAGCAGCCAAGCAACTATGTGTGTCTCTCTCTCTCTCCATCCCTCTTTTCTGTCTCTGTCTGTGATAAGAACTGGGCCACAAGGTTTCTATATCCTCTACTAAACCCCTTGAGATTGCACACACACACAAAGAAACTTTTTACCTGTTTAAATTTATGTTTAATTTCTTGTGCACATCACGGATTTCTTCATTTTCACAATACTATAAACACAATATGACACTTTCAATATGAGTTCAAATTTAAAGAAGCATAAATCTCAGTGCTCTAAGATTGTATTTAAGGACAGAGGCAAAAGTGGCTGCTCCTGAAATGTGTTTGCATTTTTTTCTAGATTTATTATTGCACTTTATAAACTTTTTAACAGTGGAGACTTCATTCATTCAAAGAAATGAAACGAACTTGCTCCTTCAAAGGCAGTGGTGCACTAACCCATCATGGAACCTTCACCTGGGGCAGTAGAGGGCCCTACAGGTATACATACTGTAACTTCCATCCACCTCTGAGCCATGATCGACAAAGAATCACTCAGGTAATGACGGGTGTCAACAACTGCTGTGTTGAGTTTATCTTTTCAATTATGCTCATATCTTTACCATCATCTACATAAACCTCAGTTGCATATAGTGGCTGTACAAATGTGCTTAGCAAGTTTCAATCAAGTAAATAATCTCTCTTGTAGTCTGGTTCACCTTATTGGCACTTGTGCGAAAGATTAAGCACATTATATCCTTTACACACTTATCATGAGTTAAAATGACTTGCAGAACTTGCTAGAGCTGGATATTTCCACAAGTTAGCTTAAATAGTTACACGTATCAAACTTTTAACCCAAATTTACAGGATACGTATGTGATACGTCATAAACCTACAAATTAACTTGAGCTGTACTAAATGGTTTATACAGTAAAGCTATTTTAATTTTAAAAAATGTATAATACCTAGCTAGGATAGGATTTTGACTTTCTTACAAGAACTGTGTGTCACAGTTACATTAATCCTTAGTTAATCCTTATTACATGACTACAAACAGAAAAGAAACAATGCAAGATATTGAAGCTAATATAAAATCGTAGTGCAAAGCGCAAAGAGTGGAGGTGAGTAGCAATTTACAACTCCTCTTTACTTGAAAAGTTGAAGAATGTGAAGCAGAACATATGAAGGAATGAATTTACACTGAATATATTTACACTGAATCTGTTAAGAGCGCATAAGCATATTCACACGTCTGTATTCATGAAGGAAGAAAACTGCACTTCTTTAGCAAAACAAAAGGAGGCACCACAGAGCAAACTTTTACACCTTTCAGTCCTGCAGAGCTGTCACTGCAGATTCGGAAGTTGGCTGGACCTAAAAGGCCAAACATATCACCTGATGCTAGTGACCAAAGCTTTTCTCCGAAATTAGTCATGCGCATTTTGACTGAACGCATGTATAATGCATGCCATAAAATAACACAGATTTTATTTTATTTTTATCTTTTTATGATCAGGTTTTATCACACTTGTTGTAATGCACAAAAAAATTAATAATAAACTCATCAGAATTAGCATATGAGCTAGCGTCTGTATTGCTATTGTTCGCCGACTGGGTTAATCCCATTAGAGCACACCCAGATTGCTGAGCAATGTGTTTCTTACACACATAACACATGTAGTGCATTGGCTGTATTGATTTTGGAACCAATCCAAGTAAATGATGACTAAATGCTTTTAAATATAACTTCTCTTAAATTGGATGTACTAATTTATGAGCAATATAAACCTTGTAAAGTCTCATCTAAAATCTAATCCAAAAGATTAACAATAAGGCAGAATAAGATAAATTTAGACAGATTTGCAGGCACTTTTTAAAAAGGAAAAATAACCGCATTTTGTTGCTCTGCCACTTCTTTAAAAAATAGAAATATTATTTACCAAAGAATTAGTTTTTTTTTTTTTTTTTGGTCATTTTGCCAGGGGTTTTACAAAAGGCAACTCATCAGTTGAAGAGACAGATATAAATATGGATGATGCTACAAGGAGACTTTTTTGACTCTTCAAGTCCAACCAGGACTCATGGTGTCATTACTTATGGATGAAGGTATAAACTCGTCTGACATGAAAACATTCGGATTGTGCAAAAGTTTTAAAGAAGGCCGTACGTCCATGAATGATGATCGCGGCCGAAGAGGCTTGGACTCCACTGCAGGCATTCATGTACATTCAGAGAGTGGAACGCCTGATCCCTGAAAATTGACAGATAACTTATCACCACTTCGATATACTTAACTTATGACCAACTTACAGCCCTGACCCCTCTCCAAGCCATCTCCACATGTTTGGCCCATTAAAGGGGTTTCTGGGAGGCCAGCATTGTAAAGCTGGCAGTCAGATCATTGTGCTGACATACAGAGATAATGTCCTACCTTGATGATAATCAAGCACTATCATACACCAAAAGTGAAACACACTGTATATACTGTACAGTATATGTAGATTCATACTTGATTCAAATTTTGGTAGCAACTTACTCATCCTCAGTAACCTCTTCATCCTCTGGTCATGGTAGATCTGGGCCCTATCCCAGTTATACTGGATGTGTGGTGGGAATATACCCTGAATCTGACATGAGCCCATTTCAAGCCTCCATGCACACACATTCACACAGTCTAGCACACTGATGAGCAAATCTAATGTAGCCAAGCCACCTACTGGCGCTATTCTCTGGAAGGTGGAAGAAAACTACATAACTTACAGGAAACCTGTTTGGATACAAAGCAAGCTCTACACGGACTTAATGCAAGCTCAGGATCGATCCGGAGACCCTTGAGCTGTGAGGTGGAAAATACTTTTATTATTCATCATTCTGACTGGATTTGAGTAAGCTAACCTTATCTTTAATGTTTAAAGCTAGGCATTAGTATTAAAGCTAGCTCCCTTGCTCTGCCCTGAATCACATATATAGGTAAAAGCAGATCTGACGGTATATATTAATAACCGATGGCTGCTTTCTGCTCATAAGGCAGTCAGTTGATTGGTTTAAAATGAGCTGCAGTTCAGAACTCAAATTGAAATCTATTGACTAGCTGGAGACCAGGGACGGGCACACATACCAATGAAGCGAGGGATTAAACAGACTCGTTCTTCATAAAATTAAAATGAAAAAAAAAAAAAAAAAAGACAGGAGAGAAGAGAGAAATGAAGAATAGTCAGGAGTACAAGATTCTATATCCTTTGTGTGAGATTTTTTAATAACTTATGTTCAAGCGAGAAATTGCAGCTTAAAAAAAAAAACGTTTATTTCACTTAATGCAAGTACTCATTTTGATCAAATGCTGCTTGACCTATCCCAGCAATGCATTTTTTATCTTTCAACACAGAAAACACACTTAAACAGTAATAAGAAATGATACACAGAACCTAGTGGTGCATAGCAGAATCTATGGCTTATGCAGTCTACATAATTAAAACAAACACACCTCGGAAATGCTGTTATGCTTAAAATGTCCAGCCGATTTGACAGTGTAATATTAATTCCTCTTTGTGTCTCTGAGACTATGTACACTAAAGACTGAGTGTTTACAGTGGTGTGCTGGGAGCTGGGGTGCGGAGCCTTGTTCAAACACTGTCAGTGTCATCAGAGAAAGGCCACACTGTCAGCATTTCTCAGTCTCCTCTAGAGTGTGTGTGTTGTGTGTTTGTGGCTAAGAGAGGGAAAGAGCGCAAGAGAGACAGGGCCAGGCTCAAGTCCATTCTCCAGCCCTTATTGCAGCCTCGTTTAGACAGTGAGTGAGCACTGAAAGCTGCCCAAGAGCCTTAACCTGACGTTAATGCTGGCTTCAGCAGATCTGTGAGTGGATCTATCTGCTAAAGTGAGCCATCAGACATCAAGACTCCACTTTAAACAGACAGGATTGGCCTTGCTAATCCGGACTCATGGTGCAAAAAAAAACCCGAGAGATTCTGTCTACAAATGTCATGGAACCAGCAAAAATTATACTCTTGCTGAAGTCCGTGTGGAGCCTCAGAACAAAAATAAGCCAAATGTCCGAGGGGCGTTCAAGTCAAACCAGGACCCTGAAAATTTTATTAAGTGTATTTATTACAAATATTTTTACGGCTAAATCATTGCAGCTAGCTTACTGTATCTATGGCTTCTAACACATTCACTTCAACCTCTTTAATGTTCCTCTTATTTCGTCTGTTATACTTTTAACTGCATTGCCTGGTTTGAGTTATAAGCTCATTAACTCGGGTTATAACCAGTATCCATCTATTTTGCTTATTAGTGTACTACAATTTCCCATTTCCTGCTCCCTCAGTCAGCAATATCACATCGTAATGAGTGAGATGGCTGCCTCTGGCTCTGACATTGAGCACTAGCGCCGCAAGGTTGTCCTCCCAGCTGTCATATCTGCGCTCATGCTGCATAATTCTCCATGGCGGCTAAGCGCCTTTTTCCAAAAGCACTGTATTATTTGGGTGCAAGCAAACTGGTGTGAGGGAGAGGGAGCCTGAGATTACGGCACAATATAAAGAACAGTTCTGTTTTCATGACAGCTAGCAGGAGCGGCAGCAGAGCACTGCTTTATGGTGCTTTTTAGCTGTAGGTGACTGATGTGTTAATTAATTGAAAGATGACAAATCTGAGACGGCAGCGTTACTGTTCTTTGTTGATAGAAATCTTTTACCCTACATTGCTATTAACATTTTGTGTAGTTTTAGTGTATTGGTGGTAGTGGCTGTCCTTTTCTACAGATAAGAACGTTTGTTGTTTCTTGGCTGTCGATCATCTGTGTCAGCTGGCCAAGATGAACAGGTGTGGCAGTATTGCATGAACACAATTAAACACCTCTGAGACTCACAGTGAGCTCATTTTCTCTCTCTCTCTCTCTCTCTCTCTCTCTCTCTCTCTCTCTCTGTGACAAGACAGGAGGATGATATAGGCCCCTTGACTTTCACTACTCAACCCCAGGGTCAGTACATGTCACTCACTTTGGGTCACTAGGGGGCGCACTCTTACGGCCGATTGCTGTGGTGTGTCAGTCAGACAAGTTTGGCACACAAATCTTATGGAATGCACAGGTAAGGGGAGTGTTAAAGTACTGTAAGTAATATAAACATAATAAAGTCAGCATGTGTACAAAATGTTTAAGTATCTCATAATTATAATCCATTCTCATCATTAGCTAGTCTACTATGCAACTATATCCAAAGTGTTGCCCAGGCTTATAAATTGGCACTAGCAAACATAATGTAATAACATACAGAATCTAGATAACATCTTGATTTTCTCTGGATATGTTATACCATGAAAGGAAGCAAGATAGCTATTGGGTGGTCCTAAAATGTGTTTTTTCTGCTCAGTTCAAGTCAAACTAAGGCCTTCTGACTGTGCAGAATAACTGAACACAATTATGAAAGCAAACACTTCCTTTAGTTTTCTATATAATCCCCTGCTACGCTAATGCACCCATCCCATCACTAGTGCTAGGATACCATCAATGTACAAAGTTTTCTCAGTATTCTGGAGCCATGATCTGACTGCCTGCTTCACATTTGAAATGCTGGCCTCCCTGGAACTCCTTTAATGGTAAACACATGTGGAAATGGCTTGGAACGAGGTCAGGACTGTGAATGGGTTGTAGCAATGACTCCCAGCTGAGTTCTTGTAATGTGCAAGCGGTGTTGGTGAATGGCTGTGTGTTCAATTCCCAGACTGCAGATAACCATACTGTGCTTAAAGTCTTCTGTAAATGTCAATTGTTTTTATGCCTTCATTTATGAGAAAGTCTCAGTTTGACTTTAACACCCAAAAACAGCTGATGTGGGTCTTGGAAGCTTACTTTACATTCTTAATAAGAACTTCAACAAGTACTTGGTTTTGTTGTACATACTTTTTTATTTGTCCAAAATGCAGAAACAATATCTGCTTGTCCCAAACAGCCAGAGTCACACACACACACACACAACACACACACACACACACACACACACACACACACACACACACACACACACACACACACACACACACACACACAGAGCAGAGACTCACACACTTGTGCACATCCCTCACATGTTCTGAAATATGTCATGATGACAAGCTCAGAGAGAGATACACTGTCTGACCATAATTACTCGAGAATCTTCCAGAAATGCTCTGCTATCATGGCAGCATTGCTTGTCGAGGGAGATTATTTCTCGGGCCCGAGTCATTGACGGCGGCAGTGAGCGAACAGAATCGACTGTCAGCTTGTGTAATTATTCCTATAGAAGAGTACTTCATACACACACACACACACACACACACACACACACACACACACACACACACACACACACACACACACACACACTCCAAGCTCTTACTTCTTATGGAGCCATTTCTGAAGCGACATCATGCCCAGACTTTATAAAAACACACACTTACAAGTGTCGTATTAAATTTGCTGGCTCACACACACAAACAACCCACCCCAATCACCCTGCTCTCCCCCCTTCAGCACACATCTTAAGCTGACAATTAATTATTGCATTTCATTATGGCTGACTGAAGATCATGCCTCATAATGTGTTACGACAGAGGATTGCATTAGTGTACTGACAACAGTATACAAGATACTGCACTTGAAAGATCCTATAGAGTGTTATTCTATCTTATTTAATGTGATCATATAGTAGATGATCAAATATCAAAAACATCTTTTATGCAGTGTGCAGTTCCTGTGCAGCAGTGTTAGTGCTGAGTCTTAAAGTATTTTCTTGTGTAATGGATTATCGTCACATAATGAGATCTATGCAAACAGATACACACACACACACACACACACACACAAACACCTGCATCCTCTAATGGTGGTGTTTGGGGAGAATCATGCTGTCGGAAGGTTCTCAGTGCTTCTCTCCTGATCAATGCTAATGCTATTACTAACATCACTCATATGCGCTCCAGCATATATTTATGTGCTCAGGAGACCTGTCCTTCCTGGCACACTTCTCCTAACTCTGCTGTGTGTGTGTGTGTGTGTGTGTGTGTGTGTGTGTGTGTGTGTGTGTGTGTGTGTGTGCTCAGGAGACCTGTCCATTCTGGCACATTTTTCCTAACTATATGTGTGTGTCTCCTAACCCTATGTGTGTATATATTGTGCGTGAAAACGAAGATTGCTGCATTCGCTAGCAGACTCATGCAAGGTCTAATCCACTTACTGATATAAACACACACATCTCCGTTTACAGGAATGGCCTCTGATCCAATAACACACGCAGGCCTCAAGAGTAGACGTCGGCGGGTCTGGCTGTGTGTGACGCTCGCCAATCTGTAAACGTCGAGACTTTGTTGAAAATGGATATCTATGTTCTTACACTTGGAGCACAACTAAAGGCCAGTAAATCCATTAGCAACTGGACACAAATACAACTAAACTTCCTTGTCTTCCAACTCAGCTTGATGCCCACACACACACACACATCAAGACCTAGCCATGGCTTTAATGCTGGACCAGCGTATGTGTGTTCTGATTAGTGGGATTAGGCTTCAATTCCTTCTATTCTGCTTGTCTGTGTGTCTTGTCTAGTAGCGGAAAATGAATCATTTATGACTTTCTGGAATCAGAGACCTTGAGAAGAGTGTGTATACACACACAGTGTATATGTGTGTCTGTGTGTGTGTGTGTGTGTGTGTGTGTGTGTGTGTGTGTGTGTGTGTGTGTGTGTGTGTGTGTGTGTGTGTGTGTGTGTGAGTGTGTGAGTGTGTGAGTGTGTGTGTGTGAGAGAGAGAGAGAGAGAGAGAGAGAGACAGTAAATATCTGTGAGGTTGAAACCAAGGACAGCGGCATCTGCTCAGAGAACTACAGTATATTTCCCCTGGTATGCACAGACCACCTGCGTAGCTACAGGCCCTCTGCTAGGAGCTCCACAAGTCATTTAAGATCCTCTGCTCTCTCTCACACATAAGGACATTTTTTAGACCTTAGAGCTACTGTGTATGAATTATGAATTATAATACTGGAGATATCATGGAGACTAACAATACAGGATCTACGACAGTGGCCCATATGATATTTTTATGACATGCATAACCTCTTGTTCAAATTCAGTGGGCAAAACTGATTTTAACAGGTTTAATCATGTCTGAATCTAACACTGCATTTTAAATGTAGTGGTCTACAGTGTGTGTGTGTGTGTGTGTGTGTGTGTGTGTGTGTGTGTGTGTGTGTGTGTGTGTGTGTGTGTGTGTGTGTGTGTGTGTGTGTGAGAGAGAGAGAGAGAGATATTCAGGCACAATTATATTATTATACAGTACACATTTTATATTAGAATATTATCTAATTATTATCTATTAACAGACATATAACCAGGCTCCTACTGATTTGTAGCTGATGTCATGAAGACCATGCATGCCCTCATTTATCTACAGTAAGCATTTATGCTGAACAGGGTCAAAGATGAATCTGCAGGCTATCATGGAAACAGTAACTGCACCATTTGCACACTTATTTACGCTTAGGAGCCATTTAGCATAGTCAATTCACCTACTGGTATGCTTTTAGAAGATGGAAAAAAATCTGGAGATCACAGAAAACAAGAATACCTGAAAACCAGAAACCAACAGAGCCACTTGGAGAACATGTGAAACTCCATACACATAGTAACCTGAGCTCAGGATAATTCGGATGGCAAAGCTACCTGCTGAATCACTGTACTGAAAAGATGTAATAAAGTATTTAAAACAAAACACGGGGTACATTTGGTAATTGTAAATGCTGCATACAGCACATTAACTGTCCGCATTTACTGTACTATGCAATAAAATAACATTGCTGGAATTAATAGCTGGTCAAGCGGCTAAATTATGTTTCTAATTGCAGTAAG
This sequence comes from Channallabes apus, assembly GCA_030522415.1. Taxonomy (NCBI): domain Eukaryota; kingdom Metazoa; phylum Chordata; class Actinopteri; order Siluriformes; family Clariidae; genus Channallabes; species Channallabes apus. The sequence continues at coordinate 29,818,285 of CM060108.1, read as the reverse complement.
CCACTTTTTTATGCCACTTTGGCCCATGTTGCTTTTAGCTCCATAGGTGGCACTAACAACTAGCTACTAAGGACAGGTTCATACCCAAGACTGATTCTGCTCGGTCCATGTTTCCATTAATCCAGTATAGTTTCACACAGAGAAATATAAAAGGGAACCAAAGTACTATATGTTGCTACAAGACATGTGACAATGTTTCCTCTGCTCATTGGTTAAATGAATCTGAGTCAGGACCGAGTGCATAAACACAAAAAACACTGTACCAGTAAATATGAAGGAAACATATTCCAGAAAGGGTCTTGCTGCAGTTGCTGCATTACCTTTATGTTTAGATCTACACAAATAAACCGTATCAAAGGAGGGAATCGAACCATTCAATTCTACTAGACTAAACAAGGCAGATAACAACATATCTATTGATTGGCTTTAAAAATGAAGTTGGAAATAACTGAAGTTTGGTGGGGAAAGACAATAGTTAAGACCATACGGTAAAAGACAATCTATCTTCTTCCCACCTTAATTCCCATATATCTATTTCCATTTTCACCACCTCCTTGTCTCCTCCCTCCAGTTCAGCAACTCATACCTCATACACAAGGGTCTTTAGAGCAACATGAAGACACTCATACTTCCCATGGCTCTTCCCACCCTTGCTGTTATGTGAGAATTTAAGTCATTTAGTTAAATCCATGGTCTGCATTTTAAAAGATATTATTGCTGTGTGATGTAGTCAAGGCAACTTCGAATTTTGACTTGTAAAAATCAATACATAATTTTAACCAATATTGATAGCTATAATGTATGTCTCTAGACTTGTTTACACACACCATGCCATTTGCACTGCAATTCATTCCTTATATTCTGTTCTGTTCTTTCATCATGAAAGTTGTATATCACTTTACAGCTACCCTACCTCATTGTCAGTTTTTCCACTTCACACTTAATGCTACTTGCAGGTGTGCACATTTGAATGGCTTCTAACTGCATTTCGCTGGTTTTTCCCTGCCATCTAATATAATATAATAAATATAATATAATATAATAAATATAATATAATATAATATAATATAATATAATATAATATAATATAATATAATATAATATAATATAATATAATATAATATAAATGAAAGACCCACAGAATATACAGATTTGGAATTAGATCTAGATTCTATTTACCCCTATTGTAGAACAGGGAACAGAAAGAGAAATGTGTCAAAGTTTACCGTGTAACACACTGGTCCAGTAACATGATAGAATGCGGCTTGCCCCCACTTGATCCGCCGTCATCAATACATCCGGGAAACCACACACGAGCCCAGAGAAAATGTGGAACCGCATCCGCTCCCAGTTCACAACAAGAAACAGTATTCATCCTGACTCCTAACCAACCCCCTGCTAGCATTCCTCCAAACCCTCTCACCACACCAACCACTGCTGTTTCTACTGCACACACTAATGAACGCTCCAAAGATTGCACCAGAAAGAGTGCTGGGCTGCAGTTATGATTCTATTATTAGCTTGAGCGGTGAAGGGGCTTCTCACAACGTCTTGCTTTGATAAATGAGAGTTCATTAATTGGATGCAGAGAAAACAGCCGTTTGCCACTTTTGACACGTCTGGTTCCCCAAGCAGGCAAGTCCAGAAGATTTGCAATTAAGTGATGGCAGACGGAAAGTAGGCTGGTTATGCGGGGCTGCTCTGCAAGCTGATTAGACGAGGAACGATATTAAGACTACAGCATGAACAGATGATTACAAAAGCAACGAGACCAGCTGAGCTACAAGGCAAGATAAGTACCAGATTATCAAAACCATTGGCAAAGCTAAAACCAGGAAAGAAATTGAAAATGAAGATACGCACTTTAATGTGGACATAGCTTAACATCTTTTCTGAATTGGTTTTATATGTGTCTACAATTGTAAGCAAGAAATATGAACATGTTTGCAAAAGAAACACCTGTAAAGAAAACTGATTTACTGGTGTGTTTTTCCACTAGGTCAGACCCAGGTGCCAACCAAAATGTCACAATGTTAAACAGATGCACTGACACCTGATCCACCATTTTGCTTCCTCAGTTAAAACAGCTTGGTCCCATATGTGATTCTGTGGCAGAGTTACAGAACTGTTGGGCCTCTAAGCTGTGAAGGTCTGAAATGTATTGGGTTATTTGTGCTTTTGTTAGATAGAAGTGAAAATAGAACTGGACATTATCGCACAATCTGAACTTGGGAGGTATGCTTGAGATTTTTTGCCATCCCTTTCATCTTTTCTGTTCTCTTGATTTCATTTTTAATCTATTATATGATTTTGTATGGAAGTGAAGAGCATGTGAAGGACACAAGGTAGTGGATACGTTCAAACATGTTTGATGACAACATATTCGAAGAATGAAGAACTGTGAAAAAATAATCAGTCATGTATGAATAAAGAAAGAAAGAATTGCCTGAACTGGGAACTTCCATCCTTAAAACACCACACGAATATTCATCATTTTGTGCTGACATTGATCTTTTACAGAACATTAATTGCTTCATGTTGTGTCTGCCTGTACATGTACATGGTGATCATCTGTGATGATTTACTTCTTCATCTGTCTTCCAATATTACACAGCTCTTACTTAATGTACCTCTACAGCAATAATCCTCTGTACTGAAAACATACAGTTAGTGCTTTGTTGGTGTAACTCAAGTGTCAACTTGAACGAGGTAGCAATTGGAACATTGCTCATTTCAAATGTACAAAGAAATTTGACTCGTCTTATGTGTGTATACTACAAACTTGCTTACACTTGATCATGTGTCTTGAATATCCTGATTATTCACCATGGAATGCAACAAAGATGTATTTGAAATAGATTTAAACACAAACTGTTTCCTAGGAGGATCCCAAACTTTGGATTAGCATTGTAAAATAGTTGTAATGATGATATCCACCCTCAGGACAACGTTGAGACAACATTGTTTTTGAAATATTAAGATGGTGAAATGACATTGAGATATAAGGTTCAATGAATAACCCAAAATCAACTTTGCAAATACAACCTCAAAACAATGAAATTGTAACCTTCATTTGGAGCACTTATACATAAGTTTCTAGTTCTAAGGGTTCGGAATTCCTATCACAGCGACTTCCCACACGCATTGTGTGTATCTCGTCACATCTCCTTGTTGTAATTATACCTCTCTGTTTAATTGTTTTTCAGAAATACTACCATGAATTGCATCTTACCTTACAAGTTACTGTACTGAGATATGGTGTTTGCACAGTGTCTGGCTTCAGCGAACAAACGTAAAGTGTATATCTATATATATATATATATATATATATATATATTAGGGCTGCAACTAACGATTATTTTGATAATCGATTAGTTGGGCGATTATTTTTCCGATTAATCGGACAAAATTGCCCGCTTTAATTTGATGCTTTGCTTAACTATATAAAACAATAAATCAGGGTATTATTTATTTATAAAAGTAAACTTTAAAAAATGCAAAAGCCACATATAGAGATTACTGATCTTTAATTTTGACATTTAAACCTTATTTTATGTAAATCAGCATCAACAAAAATTGCAGACGGCAAGTTGACAGTGCATATATATATATATATATATATATATATATATATATATATAGTTTAAAAAAAACACTGACATTCAGTTGTTAAGAATGACCTCAATTTGAAATTCTCTTAAATTAATTCAACGTAATAAGAAGAATAATAGACTTCTAGACTTCGGTTTATCCATTATTCCGATCCTCTTGTGTATTTTATCCTTTTGTTGTCTCAATAATAATTATTTTTAAAAAGAATATATATATATATATATACATATATATATATATATATATATATATATATATATATAGACCATTTTGCTACACTATACATTAATCTAATTGTTTTAAACATTCTCGTAATACGGCGACGTAGGGAGAGAGAAAAAAAACGGCTACTGGGTTCACTCTCTTTATTTTGCCTTTTTTCCGCATTTCCCTCTGTATAGCGTGTAGGATGATGGGATATATCCGGTCCTCCGAAGCATAAAATGAACGCGAAGAAAACGCACTAGAAGTGTTTTCCTTGCATTCGTTGGGATTTGAGCCCCAAGAAAAAGCTGCATGCAACGTTTTTTTCTTTTTACGCCGTATAACCGCACAGCCGGACAAACACACGTCACCAAAGCCCGTGTGAACTCTCATTGACTCCTTTTTTTCTTTTTTTAGTCATGGCCAATTCCTCCCCGTCGCTAGGGGCTCCCACATGTGTAGAAAACCCTCGGCACTTCATCCGCGCTCACCGGATACTACGACCGGCAGAAAACCGCTCGATAAGAGGTGTTTAATGTAAATTGCTCCCATACCTTGGAGGACTTGGGGCGCGCGTTTTTTCCTGCAAACGCTTCTGTAACCTCCATTGCGCGAGCGACTGTGTGTCTTTGTGCATCTTGTGGTCGCGTTCCTCAGTAACGTGAGCAGCCCAACTAATCGATAACGGCATTCGTTGACAACGAATTTAATTATCGATTAATTAGTTATTGCAGCCCTTTTATTTTTATATATATATATATATATATATATTTTTACAATTTTGTCTGCTTTCCAAGGTAAAAGTTTGGTTTTGATTCATTGTCATGTACTGTATACACATGCACTAGGGGCATTAGTATGTTCCTACTGGTCCAGTGATAAGCTTTCAGTGCTTTCACAGCAGTGACCAGTGTTCAAATCCTGCTCAGGCCAATAGATTGCATTTGTTGATATTGTTTCCAAGTCATTTTTGCTAAACTGTGATAGGTACATTGGTTATCCTCTCACCATGTCAATGTTGTTCTGAAATCATTTCATCAAAGTAATTTTAATTTTGGCCCAATATCCGTAACATTGCCAAAGTCACATCACCACATTTGTTTTATCAAGCAAAAATTCTTGCTGAATCAGTAATTCTTCGACAAATTTTTGCCACAAGCCTTTCCAAGCCACATTATGCATCGCTTATGTGAATGGAATAGAAAATTCGTATTAGGATACTATCCAGATACAAGGCATAAATGTTCAAATGTAACTGGGGTCAATATAAGAAACAGAAATCCATTTTTGTGTAAATTGTTTGTTTTCAGTAGTAAGTGGGGCTTATTTCACTTTAAATCCTCTTCTGTTAAAAGAAAGCAAGTGTCAAGTCAACAGTAGATTTACAAAGGCCACCTGCAGTACACCTTTCTCTTTTCCTCATCACCTTGCACAGATAGATGTATCTGCCTTAGGGCAACGCAACAAACTCAAAGAAACAGTGTTCAACATCTTTAAAGAGACACACAGAGAAATAAACACTCGGTTCACACATCTCCTACACAGACAAAGAAGCTTCTTCGAATACACTGCTCTCACCAAGCCAGCAGGATCTAAAACTTTGTAGTTTTGTTTGCCTTCGCTTCCTGATGGGACAATTCACCTATTTGTTTTTGTGTATAGTACCAAAGATCACATCGCCACCTAAATACAAATTAATGTACAATAAAAAATATATAATGTTAATAATTGGGGAGGAAAGAGCAGAAGGGAAATGGTGAAAATGTTTTGGAAAATAGCAGGTTATAAAAGTATTGTTTTCAAAGCAAAATATGGATAGGAAAAATCACCCAGACAAGAAAAAGATTAATACTGAAAAGGTCTTGGTATTAAAATGGCACCATTTTATTTCTAATAAACGGCAGATTTGGAGGTGATTTAAATCCCTTAAGTAACAAGGTGAAAAGGAGAGAGAACAAGAGGTGGGTGAGTGTGTGTCCATGCATTTCTGTGTGTATGTGTGTGTGTGCGCGTGCGCTCGCATGTGTGTATACAGGGATTAAAATGATTTATGCTTCACTGGCATGCCTTCCTTTTCACAACATGAGAGGAGAAGACTCTCTCATCAGTCACTGCACCACTCTACCATTTTTCACCCTTTCCAAAACATACTCCATTTCACCTCGGCCTCACCTTCTGGAGTCGATTTCTCAAAGCCCACAGCAGCGTCCAATTCCACGACCGCAACCGTGTCTCCTGTCACAAGAAGACACTGACCTAAACACACTGTTAAATCACCAGAATTTGAAATGTAGCACAAAAGGTGATTTGTGAGTAGTCCGAATGGCAGTCATGCTGTTTAAGCCTTGATTAATGTCCCTGGTGCAATCCTAAAATGCTGAGAGTAATGAAAGATTGGCCTTAATTAGAGGTAAATATTTATCCAGGTCTAGTCAGGCACACTGATTTATCAGGTATAATAAGTAGGACTTCAGCTTAAAAAAAAGAAACCTTTTTAATGCAATGCCAACATATTGTTTAGACAGATTTTATCTTTCATATTGCAGCATATCCATTGTTTTATTTTAGCAGTGCTAGTGGAAGTGTGCTGTAAAAGCACTGCTAGCAGGATTTCCAAACATTAGCAATGCTGCTTGTCTGTTGTCAGCATTACCAATTCTAGTTTTGTTAAATAAATTATAGCAGCATGTTCTGAGACAAATGAGGGTGGTGCTAGTGTCACACCTGTTACTATTGCATCCTGCTAACTCAAAGTGCACATTTTTACCCTAACATAAGGTCCCTGAAGTACTCTGCTACCTTTGTGTGAGAACCCTGTGCATATGCTGAAGCTACAGATGGCTGGCAAATGAAAAGATATGTTTTTTGTAAAGTGTTGGGCCACAACAAATATTCATTTGTTCATGAAAGCACTATTCTTCCAAATGTTATTGCATCAGTTGCTGTTTTGATGATAGTAATAGAGAGAGCTGTTTAACATGTAAGTTTAAAATCTATCCATTGGTCTGAAATGTGGAGATCATCCTTTTCAAACTTTTTTTTATTCGGAAAAAATTTTAATTTTTTTTTTACTTTTTTTTTTTTTAACGTTTTATGAGCTCTCTTACACTGAGGATGAGGAGAAGGGACATGTCTGTAAAGACAGAAATCTTAGATCAGAAGGTCTGTCTGAAGAACTGCACTGATTTCCAGTGATGGACAGCTTGGTGGCACAGCAGGTAACATTGCTATCTGCAAATATTTTCCCTATATCCACGTAAGATTCCTGGATTTCTTGCAACACTCCCAAAACACTAATGACTTTATTATTGCCCCTATAAAAGGGTGTGAAAGGGTGTATAACCTAGCATCATGTCCAATGTACATTCCTGCCTCATGCGTAGTGTTTCCTGGGATAGGCTCTGGATTCACCCTCAACAGGATCAAATGCAGATTGTGTAAAACAGGATGAATGTAGATAAATCAATTGATGATGTATCTCAGCCATTATAAAAAACAATGTCATTATTGTTAGGAGGGAAAAAAGACAGAGATAAAAGCATCAGCCAATTTTTCTTTACAAAACTTAAATAAGGAGGTGTTATGTTTTTCTTTTTTTTCTTTTTTTAACAAATTAATTCGTGTATTGTCTAACTGATACATCCCCCTCAATTTGGCACTCAGATGTATATGAAAATGAATTGTATTTTTTTGTTCCTTTATGTTTGTGATTTTGTTATTTGTGTGAATGAATATGTGTGGATGTGTGTGGGCATGTTAGTATGTGGATGTGTCTTCAGGGTGGAATGTAGGTATTGTGAGTGGATTTGAAAGCCCATTCGCTGGATTAGACCATGGTCTGGTTTTGTCACTTCATCTAAACATAGTGACAGTGAAGCAGTGCAGGAAGCTTTTATCAAAAAAAAAAAAAAAAAGAACACCACAACAGACACCCCAAAATAATTTTTGCTAAATTGCCAAATGGGTCAAGATCAAATCTTAGGAATTATATACTTCCCCTGAGATAAAAAAATATGGAGTGAAAGATGGGGAAACCATGAGGCATGGAGAGACGTAGATTAGAGAATAATATGCAGAATTTGGATTGAAGGGCTTTTTTTCTACCAGACGTTTAATCCAACAAAGAGGCAAGAGAGCCAGGGGCATTGCAAAGCTATTTCTCTGCAACTGAGCTTTTGTCTTACCTGTGGCTGATCATTGTTCTCTAATAGTAGTCAAACAAGGTACCTGGGACAGACGTATACACAGACCAAAACAATAGAGGTTCCTCTAACCCAGGTGTATCCTTGTTGGTTTGTATAAATAGATAATCCTTTTTCCCGGAAGGGGTGAGAGTCTACCCAGACTCAGGTTACTACTGTGTGGTATTTGCCTGAGAGATCATGTGTGTTAAGCCGGCTTCTCTTCACCAGACAACAACCTTTAGTTTCAATTGAACCCTTTCATCCTCTTTTAAGATCTCAGCTTATTGTCCTGAATAACATATTGTGCTCTTTTGTTCGACAGATTTTTGCTTTCGTGTTTTACTGTATGGTATGCAGAAGAAGAATTTAAGACAAAAAATATATTTTAAAAATCTAATTTGATTTATAAAAAAAAATCAAAACAACCTGAGGGAAACAAAAGATTCACTATAATTTTGTTTTGTTCTCGCAAATATGGATACAAATATCAATACCAAAATGAGTAAACTTAGAAATAAGTGATCAGGTGCAACACTGAATATTATTTATTTAGCGCTATGATGTTTGTACCCATGTCTGGGTCTAGCAATGAATGTACCATGTTGAGTTTTTTTTTATTTATAACATTACCATGTTTAAATGGGATCTTTTATAAAGTCCTCAAGGTCAGCTGATCAGCCAGCCGGTCGTTTGACTGAATGAGTTGCACCTTTACTCTGAGGTTGTGAGTGTGTCTCAGCGCAATTCAGCCCTGAATTGCTCTTATGTGCTTCAGTTTCTCTGCATGTTCACCTGCTTTATGATCACCAATACCTTTGTTTGCACGCAATTCATGAGACCTTGTTCATGATTTTATTAACCAAACTTGCTAATTCTTCTCTATTTGCTCAAAGTGGACAGCATTGTGTTGCCTCTCTCTGCAAAATAAAAGCTGTTGAAACACCATTAACTGATAAAATGTTTCAGCAGATGACTGCTGATAATATATGATACAAATCACTGTCATTTTGCATTGTCTGTTCATTAAAATAAAAAAAAAATCAGTGGTGGACAAAAGTATTGAAATATTTTTTTAATTATATTTTCTTTCTTTTTTTTAATAATGATGCAGTGAAATTGCTATACATCTATTGTCCAACAGTTTTCTCTTGGGTTTAAGTCAGGTGATGATCCAGGCCATAGCTCCAGAAGCTGAACACTGTTGTCACATAATCAGTTTTTCATTCGATTGTCAGTTAATTAGCACAAATCTTCAGCCAGATCGGTTGATTAGAGAAATCAGATGTTTAATACATGACTCTAGACATGCGTCACATAATAACATGTGGTTTTGAAAGTTTGTGTCAAAGCATTTTATGAATGCTAAATAAAGCACAAGGAAAAATGCATGATATTGGATAATAGCAGTATTGGAATTGATTACTTGACATTTCAGACATTCTTGTCTGTCTGTTGTTGTTTGGTACATTTCCTTTGTTTTGGTTGCCAAATTAGAAACACAGAATGTGATGTTGGAAGCACCAGAATTAAATTTGTCATTGTACTGTAGAAGCATGTTTTATTTGTCATTGCAATGACAATGAAAAGTCACCTAACAACAGGCTTTAGACAAGGACTGACACTGAAACCAACTGTCAAAACCAATTGTCAGGTGTTTTTTTTATTTGTCTTGCTGTTTCTCTTCTGACCTTGCGCACATTGTAATTTCACATTTCAATGTCAAACACGTTTATTGCAAGACAATGAAAATGAAATAATTTAAAAACTCTTCTGTCAGTTAAATATCAAGCATTGTGTTTCATCTCAGAGTTTAATTTCTTGAATGTCAATGAGGGAAAGACCGAAGTTATGTTGTTTAGACCAAATGGCTCCCGCAAATCTCCTCGCTTTGACCTCTCCTCCTTGGCCCCTTTTGAGAAAGCCATGATTACAAATTTGGGTATTAAAATGGATCCTACTCTAAAAATGGATAGCCAAGTAAATGCTGTTGTAAAATCCATTTTTTTCCATTTGAGGCGAGTAGCAAAGATTAAGCCTATATTGTCAAGGCGGGATCTGGAATCGGTTGTCCATGCTTTTATAACCTCTCGTCTTGACTACTGTAATGCTTTATTCTTCGGAATCAACCATACCACTATGGCTCGCCTACAGTTGGTGCAAAATGCCACAGCTCGTTTTTTAACTGGTACAGGCAGACGGGAGCATATTACCCCAATCTTGGCTTCCCTTCACTGGCTTCCAGTGTATTTTCGGATCCGTTTTAAAATTCTTTTATTTGTATTTAAGTGTTTAAATGGTCTTGCCCCTGCCTATCTGGTGGAATTGCTGCACCCATATGTTCCATCTCGCTCCCTCAGGTCTACTGACAAGCTGCTTCTCCAAATTCCAAAATCCCGATGCAAACTTCGAGGTGATCAAGCCTTTTCAGTAGCTGCTCCTCATCTATGGAATGAGTTACCCTTACTCATTCGACAAGCTCCCTCAGTGGCTGTTTTTAAATCTCGTTTAAAAACTCATTTCTACTCTCTGGCCTTCAACCCAGTGTGAAGTATTTTTATTGAGATGTTTTATGTTTTATTTCTTGCTGCTACTTTTATTATCATTATTTTTTTATTATCATTAGAAGTATGTTATTTGGTTCGCTATCTTCTTAGTTGCTTCTTTTCTTGTTACCATCATTTAAATTTTTATTTTTACATTTATTTATTTTTATTATTTTATATTATCGATTTACCCTGCTGTTTTTTGGCCTAAATGTTGACTTTTGTACAGCACTTTGGTCAGCTTTGTTGTTGTTTTAAAGTGCTTTAGAAATAAAGTGGTATGGTATGGTATCTTCTTCTTCTTCTTCTTTTCTCTTTTTGAATATATGACGAATGTGGTTTTGGAGTCTTTGGTCATCACAAATAAATTTTCTCCTCACTGAAGAACAGAAAACAGGTTTACTCAAAATTCACTTTTGATGGAAGTCTACGGGTAGTTTTGTTGGAGCAGTTGATTTCTCACTACACGGCCATAAATCTTGTCTGTAGTAACTGAATATACACTACAGAATTGGTGAACAGAGAATAGGTTGAAAAAGCCCTGGACTATTGCTTTAAGTTTAGTGGCAGCTGCTGTCAGCCTGCTGTGATTGACTACTGAAAAGGGCAATGAGGTCATGCTGAGAGGTATGGACTTGGTTAGGAGAGCAAAGCAACACATACTGGGACACATGAAGTGAGGCTAAGCTATATGCCACTGTGTGACACACAAACACACACATGCCTGGGCTACACTCAACACCTTCTCTCACCACTCACTTCCCCAACATCTGCTGAGGGAGTAGTAAAGAAGCAGCTCTCACTATCTCAGAGTATAAAACCCTCTCATCTTTCTTTTATATGAGACAAAAGAAGGGGATAAGAGGGTAAGTGGAAGAAGAAGAAAAAAATTAATTGAGAAGTGTGTGTTGAGGGGGGGGGGGGGGGGTTTGAGCTGCAAGCCTCAACGGGATCGGTGCTGAAAAACCATGACACATCGTCTTACTCAAGTCCTGATTGCTTATTTCTACAAAGGGTGCAGTCAGGATTCGCATTGCATTAGCTGAGGTATATCAGAAGGAGTGTCAAAACCCTACATAGTAATTACTCACTCACTCATCTTCTATACCGCTTTATCCTGTATTCAGGGTCGGGGGGACCTGGAGCCTATCCCAGGAGGCTTAGGGCACGAGGCGGGGTACACCATGGACAGGGTACCAATCTATCGCAGGGCACACACACAAACACACACACACTCATTCACACACTATGGGCAATTTGGAAACACCAATTAGCCTAACCTGCAAAACTTTGGACTTTGGGAGGAAACCAGAGTACCCGGAGGAAACCCACCAAGGACGGGGGGAACATGCAAACTCCATGCACACAGAGACGGGAATTGAGCCTGGCCGGGAATTGAACCCGGACCCTCGAGGTGCAAGGCGACAGTGCTAACCACTACACCACCGTGCCGCCCACTAGTAATTAGAGTAGATCAAATTTGTTCATAGCTACTATTAAACTTGAACCAAATTCCATCACATCTGAAAAAACAAAAATGAAATAATATGTTGTCTAATGTGATTGTTAGTGATGGGGAACATTCTGATACAACCAGTAAGATTGTTTTTGGTGCAGGACAGAGCTCAGTTGACTTTTTGGCCCCTCATGCTTTCTCTCACTGTGTGAATCTAATCCCCTCACTCTTCTTTTTATCCTCTTTAATTTGTGCCTCAGTAATTAAGCAGATCCGATGCCTGATGAGATTGCAGGTACTTCAAAGTCTTACCACAAACCCGATGGCGAGCGTTTCATTTATCAGAAAGGTCTCAGTGCCAGATCCACTGCCTGCCTGGGTTTCTAATAAGAGCACATTCATTTAAAGAGCCAGACACAGCCTTATATGTTAAAACGTGCATTTTTTCTCAAGCAGGGCAAAACAATACCAGCTGAGCCACTAATTCAAGATTCTTTGGGGTATAGTGAAGTGGCAACTCTTTCACATGTCATTTTAACAAGGAAATATAGAAAAACGCAAACGTTTACATGACGATTCCGTTTTCACATTAAGAGTGATTTTGTATAAGTGTTACTAATGGCCATCTGCACCAGTTCAAATATGTGAAGCTGATATAACAAGCATCACACTGAGTTGCATTAGTAGTGCGATTCTGTTAGATCTGTTTAAAATAAGGTGAAGGTGTGTAACTAGGAAGATAAAGAGCACTTATGCATCAATCGCATGTCTTTTTTTCTACGCATTTTGACAAGCCCTGGAGTGTTAAATGTAGCCGAGGGTCAGCGAGAGCGCCGTTATGCAGAGCAGTGAGTCATAACTCCTGTGGCAGGAAGCGCAGAAGAGTCTGAACGAATGTGACAACATGACATCTGAGTGCGAAACGAACTGTTAAAAACGCCAGAGGTTAGAGCTCTGTTTGGCAGAAGTATACACACACACACACACGCTTGTCAGCATACCAAAGTAAGAAAACACCTATTAACACATATTCTCATAGAATAATATATAATTTACCATTGTAGCACAAATTAAATGGAACACTAATTGTAATCTATTTACCACAACTATGCATGCATATCAAATGATAAATTTGGCAACTTTGCTTTCTTTTTATATAGCTTATTTTTCTTTGACTAGATCATGTGTCCCTGGCCTCATGCACACCACAATAATGAGTAAATTTAGATTTAGGAAGACAAAAAAGAGGAATATCATACTGTTTTAAAGAATATAGCAAAACATCTCCAGGTACAAAGTTAAACAATAAGAATAGTTTACTCAGGTATACTATAGAATGAAAGATGTTGTGAGATGTTGTGTCAGTTGGTCATTACTGTTCCAGTTTATTGAGATATTCATATATGTTATAGTGGGAGGTGCTGTCGCTGTCCTAATATATCATTCAACAAAATCATTAAAGAAGTTTCTTAAACAATACATAGTGTATACTGTATGTGCAATAACTTCAAGGAAGCAAGGAGATACAGATAATAGGCAAAAGAAATTCACTTAATGTTTGCATTTTGCCTTAGTAAATGTCAAGGAATCTAATCTCTTACACCATATGAGTTCTCTGTCCATTTATAAATCAGCATTGTTTCAAGTAATTAAAATGCTACTCCTTTTTTTGTTTTGTTGTGCCTAAAACCTGCAAAGTATTTACATAATTTTTCAAATTTGAAAGCTGTTTCCAAGACTTAGCAAGATTACAAGTTCTTGTTTAAACGCAAGATTACAAGTAAATTAATAGCAACTACAGCAGCAAATACATTCTTATGTACTATTCTTCTGCGCGCATCAGTGGTTTATCCTACGTTTATCCTACAAAATATGAAACAGGAAAAATGAATTTGTCATGAATTCAGGACAGCATAATTGTGTATTAATTAGACAAGGTACAGAAGGGGTGACTCTCAATTCCAGGGCCGCGAAGTAGACCGCGAAAGCTGAATGAAATGAGACTGCCTGGTCCGCAGAGGATTATCTACTTGTGTCACCAGCTATTCCTGCCCTTATCACTGCGTCAAGGTAATATGAAGTATAAATTATCTACAAAATCATGATTATCATAGTAAAACAAATGCTGCTGTTGGTTATCTTCATGTAACAATACTTTTTACAATAAATTTTACATTTAACAAAAATGTGTGTTTCAAGGAGTGGATTTCATGTATAGCCCCATGTTTTTATTATTTTGTATATTTTTATTTATATATTGGTTATAATATTTTTTATAATATATAATAAACTGAGACAGCCTTAGTCAGAACGCAATGATGTAATCGGCTTTTAAATGCATCCGTCGAGGGATGCGGCCCCGAAATGAGACACACATAAGGTGCAGCCACACACTTCAAAATTTCAGAAGGACCACACTTCCCAGCACACACACTCACTGTCATGTCCTGGGTCACATTACTCACCTGGACCAAATTATCACATTAGTATAAATAAGCACACCAAACACTCGCCTTGTGCAAACTACTCTGCTCAGCGTAGGTTATTGCGTGAAGTGCCAATGCTTGTTTCTTGTGCATGTTTATCTTTTTAGTTTGTCTATTAGTTTTTGCCATGTTAAGTCCATTTGCTAATTGCCTGATTTTTCATCTGCTTTGGGGGTCACCATTGCTTCATGATTTGGATCTGTTTGCCTGCCTTTTTAAGTGCAAGCACAGCTGTCTGATTGGACAGCTGTTGGATAAACAAAGTCCAACGTTTGGGGCACTAATTATATTAAGAAGTGGAGGATTTTAGCAGTTCAACAATATTAGATTTTTAGAATCTATTAGAAAATATACTTAACACACAAAAAAAAAAAAAAAAGGTTCATAACTCACACTTTTGAAGGCAAAAGCTCTATATTCGTTCAAAAAAGAGATGGTTGCTATTAGGTAACCTGGCATAAAACTGCTCATAACCTCCCTTATAGTCAACATTTTATGTTTTATATACAGTACTGTAGTCAACAAGGGCTAGCAAAGTTTCATCGAACTTAATCGAGCCAGATTTTCGTGATGCTGTGACAAAATCATCTGGACAGACAGATAGAACATTTTCTGAGACATTTTAGTTTTGTGTCCTTCAATGTATGAAATGTAAAGATATCATTAAAAGAGCTAGTTCTGACCAATAAACAATTAACAGCTCCTTTTGTATCAATTCTGACCCATACTGTACATTTCACCTGTTTTACTGATAATCTTTTAAATTTTTACTAAATATTTAAATATGCTCTGAAACAATATTAAGTTAACCAAATAGGTTCTCATATTACTAACGAGAGCATCCTAGGAGCAGGAACAAAAAGGAGAATTTCAACACAAATCCCCTAGCTTATTTTGGTAGACAAGATGGCACCAAGATAACTACATGATAAACAGTACAAACACTACCCCACCCTCGTCTTTTCTATTGGCTCACAGCATGGAAACTCACCTACATAAAATCATCATAATGTGAAAGTAATCCATATACTTCATCCTTGTTTTTTTTTTTAATGCTATAAAAAGATTTTGTAAATGCTATTGCTAAACTGCAGGTACCTCTGTAGCTAGGCAATTTAACTAACACTTAATAAGGACAACCTGCAAACAGCTTCTACTGTTTTTTTTTTTTTTTTTTTTTGGCAGTAAGTAACTGATATGAAACCCATTGCTAGAAACACATTCCCTCAGTGTGACATACTTATCGTACTAAAGCTATAGACCCTGAACGCTTCATTATAATGCGAGGCGCTCTGAGTGCTGTTGTGTCCATATGTTCCCTTGGTGATCTGGGATTTCATGATTTACAAATTAAGAGTCAGCGTTACTTTAAGGCAGCATGGTGTAAGTGTGGTTCAGTGTAGCTGAAGTGTGCCATGCTTGTAATAATCTCTGTTTTCTCCCTTTTGTCTCTCTCCCTTTTGTTTCTCTCTATTTTATCTCTTTGGCTTTATGCTCTCTGCTGTGAGCTCCCCCTTTGCACTTTAATATCCTTCAAAGAGGCACCATTCCTGTCAATATTTTATTGACTAAGATGTGCGTGGGTGTGAGGCTGTGTGTGTGTGTGTGTGTGTGTGTGTGTGTGTGTGTGAGAGAGAGAGAGAGAGAGAACATGTTTGTGGCTGCCTGTGGGGGTTTCTGAGGTGTGGCTGTGCATCAGCACAGTGGTGGGAAAATTGCAACTGCAACTCAGTTGATATATGTCGCATGAGAGAAAGACAGGATTCTGTTACCAGCCTGGGCAAAGAGCAGGCAGTACCAACGCAGCGCTTATCTTGAATAGCAGTTGCCAGTTCACTACTTTTGAAAAGGCCCACATTAGCGGGTCAGCTGCTGAAAACTGTGCTGTTTTGTCCTGCTTCACAAAAAAGTGCATTTTCACACATTGCCTTTAGCGGTTGTGGTGGGTCTGACTTAAACATGTGGTGTGAAGACAGTCATTCTTGTCTTTTGGACAGTGTTTTGATTTCCTCCCCCTCTGACTGCCAGCCAAATGAATACCTGAGGCGTGATGTGTGCATTCTACAGTAGCAACAGGGAAACCACTATTTTGGAGTTCTGAATAATACCCAGACCAAAAATGTGCTCATGCTTTCTTTGGGTATGTATGATCATGCAGATTACTAGTCAACTGCTGCAGCTGTGAAAAGATGAAATGTGTTGTGTGTTGTGTATGTGTGTGTGTGTGTGTGTGTGTGTGTGTGTGTGTGTAGCCACAAAAATTCTAAACTAATTTTCCCACATGCATTCTGCATAAACAATCATTTGAAAGGTAGTTGTTGAGTTGCATCCTGCAAAATTCGTTCTAAAAATGGATTAAATTGTCCGATGGTAATTATTTACAAATAATTACTTAATTACTTGATTACAAAAAAAAAAATAGTGTTTAAATAAAAGCATTGAAAATGTGCAATAGTGCTTTCTGGGGGATGATTACATCATGTTGTTATTATTATTATTATTATTATTATTATTATTAACCAGTCCTTGATTGTTACATTTTTCAGAAGTTGGCTTGTTTTGATAGCTGCTTGGCCTTGGCTGCATGACACTGTGTTCAGGTGGGTTTGCTAAGAAACTTCAAAACTCAAGTGCAGGTACTGTATATTAAGACCATGTGACCCTTTCATTCAACATGACTTCTGATACTCACTCACTTATCATCTACATTGCTTTATCTTGTGTACAGGGTCACAGGGGCCTGGAGCCTATCCCAGGAGACATAGGGCATGAGGTTGGGTTCACCATGAACGGGGTCAATCCATCACAGGACACGCACACACATTCACACATTCATTCACACACTACAGTCAAACATTAATCAGCCTAATCTCCATGTCTTTGGACTGTGGGAGGAAACCAGAGTACCTGGAGGAAACCCACCAAACACAGGGAGAACCCACAAACTCCATGCACACAGAACCAAGGCCGAAATCAAACCTGGACCCTGGGTGACAGTGCTAACCACTACGCCACAGTGCCGCCTGACTTCTGATAGTGATGGATAAATAAGTTTTTTTAGTATTACAGATTATTGGGTGTATATTGAAAACTTACATAATAATACAAATTAATTCTTTAGCAAGCAAAATGTGGAAAATTCGAAAAGGAGTGAATAATTATGCAAGTCACTGTACATTTGAAATAGAAATCATGTGAATGACCATGTTCATTCTTCACCTGAATCAAATTAAGTGTCCGTTAAGATCATTAACTTGATTATTTCCTCATATAGATCAGCAGGTAACATCTGGGTTCTGCCACGGTGCTCTCGTGTTGTGGTTAGATATAAGATGCACAGCTGAGGTTAAGCATCAATAAGAAAACAAATAGAACTATAACTCTAATTCTCCATACAGTTATTGTTCCCACCTGAGTTGCGTAGAAGAAGACCTGGCTTATTGCATTGTGGTGCTCATGGGCTTTTTGGAGATATGAATAGCTTTAATTAAACGCCACTTGCATTGCCATCTGGCCTTTTGGAACCAGCTCCTCAAATGAAGCATGGAGGAAGCACCGTTTTCCTACAGCTTTCCTTTTTCATTTCCTTAATCTGTTCGCTGGGCAAAGTAGCTAGAAATGATACTAGAAAAACTCTTTTATTTATGTATATTTATTTTAAATACCATAAAAATTCCACATGTAAATAAATAAATAAATGTAAATATAGTGCATATTATACCTATGTATCTTGTAACATGCTTTATATAATATCAGGCCAATATTTTGAGTGGATGATGGAAGAAAATGTAGAAAAATATCAATACATGTACTAATTTTGATAATGCCTCTTAACAAGAATAAATCTATCATAACATAGATAAAGCATAAGTCTATCTTTTCTTATTCACATTTCTTTATTTAAATATGAATTTGTATTCAATCTGATTAAATCAATCTCAGTTCGAACTAGAAGCACCGGTAAAGCAAATTGAGCAGTGGCCAGAAATGACAAAGTTTCTGAGTTCACAGAGGATCTTGTGCTGTCTTCCTGTACCCTTGAGAAGGTTATGGTTCTCAGTGTCATATTCTTGGCCAGGCAACTCCAATATCCTTCGAAAAATCCAGGAGTTTTTTTTTTTTATTTTTATTTATTTTTTTTTTGGGTCACAATGAAAAAGATCTATAGAGGCCAAGGACCATAAAGTTAAAACAGTATCATTGGAAAAGAAAGCAAGAAAAAAAAAATAATAAAGAGGAGAGGATGTGTATGAGCTCACCGTATATACGCATAGAGACAGAGAGAGAGAGAGGGAGAAAGCTTTAACTAAAATGTACAAGGTATAAAGTCTACACTAGGAAAATCTCTTAGCTGTGTGTGTGTGTGTGTGTGTGTGTGTGTGTGTGTGTGCTGTTGATCCATCCTTTCCACAGCAGGGTCTCCTCATTAGAGAGATGCCCTGTTCCTGCCCTGACCTTAATCTTGCAATACTCGCCCAATCACTGCTCTTTCCACTTCTTTTTCTCTCTTTTTCTCTCTCTCTCGATCACACACACACACACACACACACACACACACACACACACACACACACACACACACACCTAAACCCTGACACACTCAGACACGCAACTCAACAGGATCTTAATTGCAACACATATAATGACCACAATTACAAAGGTTTACAGATTCCAGCTTTGAAGTGATGGCATTTCAACCATCTCCCATCTCTTTGTGTGTGTATGTGTGTGTGTGTGTGTGTGTGTGTGTGTGTGTGTGTGTGTGTGTGTGTGTGTGTGTGTGTGCGTGCGTGCATGCGTGCCTACAGGAGCTCACAACATTTTAACAGACTTTTAAAATACACTATTTGTTATTCATTAAACTTCCACAGACAAGAGCATAGATTTGGACACATAAACTGACCCAACAAATCTAAGTGTCATTTAACGAATTATATTAAAATGTTTTAAGTGCATGATATCTCAACTTCAACTGTGTGGAATTAAGCTCTTGCCAACTAGTGGTTTATATAAATAATCCGGTATACACTTGCATATGCATTTACCAATCTGTTTTACCCTCATATAGATCTCATTTACATAAACATGCACCAATTTATGCAGATTATGCAGACAGTGAGCCAATAATAGGCAGGAATTCAATGGGAAAGCCAAGATCCGAGTAGGATCCCAGGAGAGTACAAGGTGTCCAAGATGAGACAAATAAATTTCAATAAAATTAAAGAGAAGTTTTACTGAGTTATAAGTAGTTAAGGATTTTTTGCTTTTTTAATGGTTGTTACAAATAATAAGATGGTTATGGCAGCGTGCGCTGCATTTTTTCATACATAATTTGGTAGAAAAAATTTTTTCCAGCTGTATATAAGTGAATTCTATTATTGTAAGGTTTTCATTTATTTTACAACTCAATTAGGTTGGATTAAGCAGAAGTCAGATTTAATTAAAGCCTTACTTAGAAATATGTATGAGCTTCTATCTGTAGGAAATAGAAAAATGCTTAATTTATACAAACAAAGCAAGTTAGGAAATTACTATTTAAAATGAGTAAAATTGCATTCTGCATGTTTTAGTTTTAAACCTTCTGTCTGTTCACGAACGTCTGCAACAAGGTCAGCTCTTATTGTGGCCAACTCTTACATACAAATGCACATATTTTCTCAATGCTTTCTGATTCACATTCAGAAACACCTGTTGACACTAGTCCTATTATCTGCATTTTAGTTTATGGTTCCTTAAAAACCATACTGTAGTCTAGTGTTACTGTTTTTCAGTGGTGTCAAAAGTATTCACATCCATTACTTGAGTAGAAGTATAGATACTAAGGTTCAAAAATACTTCTTTAGAAGTTGAAGTATCAACCCAAGCTTTTTACTTAAGTAAAAGTTTAAAAGTACTGGTTTCAAAACTACTTAAAGTATAAGAGTAAAAGTACCGTGAGGGGCGAAAAAAGCATTAAGGTCTAGCATTCTTATCATGCGACCGGGTGTTTTGCGCATTCTGATCATAAAAATAGAGTAACGAGGCTATTTTTAAAATGTAAGTAGTAGAAAGTACAAATAATTGCTTAAAAATGTAAGGAGTAGAAGTAAAATAATTACTCCAGTAAAGTATAGATACCCAAAATTTCTACTTAAGTAAGGTAACTTAAAGTAAGGACACCTCTGCTATTTTTATAATACCTGGTATACTTTATTTTTTTATTTTAATTTTTTTACTTTTACCTTTATAGATCAACTTTCTTCCTGGCTTTTAATACAGAAAGTTTATATTAAATAATTAGAAGGTAAGTAAATCATAAAATAAATAGATGTTATTGTCACTCACTGTGCCTCGTGCAATCATTAAATCATACACTCCTGCACTAAAGTAAATGAAGTTGGAAGAAAATTACACTATAGAGTAAATGTGCATTCGAGAATGCTCTTAGAAACTATTGCCTCTTTTCCACTGCATAGAACGGCACGACACGGTTCAGTTCAACTCACTTCGGTTCGGCGCAGTTTGGCTCGGTTTGCGCTTCCACTGCAGTGTAGTAACGCTTTAGCGTGGGTCACGTGTCGTTTAGTCGCGGCGCAGCTACTGCCGTGACGTCATCGTAAACGCGCCATAAACAAACACACAACAATGGAGCATATCGACGGCATGGTGTTCTTCATTCTCGGCATGTGGATGTTTTTAACAGCGAGACGAAGGAGTTTGTTTCAAAAGAGGCCGACGGTTAATACAAAAAGGTGCGTGCGATCCTTCTCTGGCTGTTCTAAATATATCGGTTCTGTTGTGTCTCGTGTCGCAAGTTCGGTGACGCAGTAATGACGATTTTCTCCGGCTAATCAGTGACCAGCCGTGTTTACACGTCACGTTTTGGTAACGGTTCGGCGCGCTTGGAATCTCGGCTGAGGTGGTACTAAAAAAAGGACCAGGTACCATGTACTGTTCCCAGTGGAAAACCCCCCAAAAGTGAGTAGAACTGAACCGTGTCATGCCGTACTATGCAGTGGAAAAGTGCCATATCTAAGTGGAGAAGTAAAGCTAGAAAAATTACACTACCTCCTCATGAAGATATAATGTTATACACATTTAAACATACACACAGGCAAAAAGGTTCCATGAATTAACAGTGTATGTATAATAATACATAGGAAATTATTTTTCTTTTTATGGCTACTGCTAGTACAGATATTGGTACTCACTTGAGGAATTTCAATGGGCTCTTTTAATATTTTAATAATATTAATATCAATGCGTGATCTTGAACATGAATGTAAAGCCATTAGGTAACCAATTACATTCCATTCATTACTGTATGTGACTTGTAGTGGTTTATTAATCAGCTTGCTAAATCAAAAGTGTTGTTGCACCCATTAGCAGACACCATAGCAAATCATCCAATTTGCACATTTGATTTTGGAATAGGATTTACACCGGATACCCTTCCTGACTCAACCCTCCTATTGTTATCTGGGCTTAGGACCAGATTTAAGAGTGAGCTGCAACCTCAGTGGCCGGGTCTGGGGAATTGGCTGAAATGTGAACTCAGGCTTTCCGCATGGATGGCGAGTACTCTACCACTGAGTCACTAATGCCCAGCCTACCAAAATCAGTCTATAAAAATAATGTTAGTATATTTTTTATTAGAATTTTGATTATTCCTGCAATCTCTACAATAGATAAGGTGGCCTGGGTTTCAACAGAAGCGTGTTTGCAATATATTCCTGTAGATTTATACTGTGCTTGGGAAACTATTGGACATTTCGCAAGCATCAAGCATCCATGTTAGCTACACCTTACTGAGACTCATGATGTTTTGCTTTATTTTTTCATTTGTGACAAGGAAGATGTGTGATAATATACTAAAAAAGAAAAAAAAATACAAGTTTCAGCTTTTAACAGCAGTGAATGTATAAGTGATCGTACATGGTTTGCCAGCTATGTATTGAATTAAACACACCTTTTTCTTTCTAGCTCTGGCATTTGTCCCACACCCCCCTTCTCTCCCACCCACACACACACATACACACACACACTTCTCCACTTAGATTTTCTTCTGAACTACACATCCGTGCAAACACACCCACTTTCTCCTAAAGACTGAGTATAGGAGGGTGAACAGACCCCCGTTTATTAAAAGAGTGATTCATCTGTTGCCTGTTTCCGACCTTGAAAGATCACATATGATAAAAGTAATAGAAAATGGAGACAGTCAGATATAGAATTCAGTGAGTTAAAAGGAAGTGAGAAGATGGGAAAGGTATATGTCTGGATATAAATATTTGCAAGAAAGATGACTGATTAGAACAGAAGGCCAATGCTGTTTTTATGTTGTGAGTTAACTTCTAATTAATAACAAGCAGAACCTCTACAAATTTTGTGGGGATATTTTTAATACATACTGTATTTTGCATAACATATCAGTTTCTTATCATGAGTTAAGTATTTGACCTGTAAAATTAACTCACTCACGTCATTGTCTATATTGCTTTATCCTGTATATAGGGTCACGGGGGGCCTGGAGCCTATCCCAAGAGATTTAGAGGATGAGGCAGGGTACACCCTGGGTGTATAACCATTCATACTACGGGCAATTTGGAGATGGCGATTAGCCTAATCTGCATGTCTTTGGACTGTGGGAGGAAACTGGAGTGCCCAGATGAAATCCACCAAGCACCAAGAACATACAAACTGCATGCGCACAGACCCGCACACAGCGTGATTTGAACCTGGACCATGGAGGTAACCACTAAGCCAACGTTCTGCCGCTTTAAAACTAAATATTTAAGAGAAATAGCATTTTCCCTTTACATTCTCCTATTTTTATCTAATCTACCACATTGCCATTGGTCCTCTTCCACTCAGTTGCCCAACCTGAGTTGTAGGAGGCCTGCAACTGCTCCTAATTTGGCCTGACATTGTTTGAGCGTGAGCCTAGAAGTTGCTCAGAGAATAAATCTTTGTATCTTTCACATAGAGTGGTTAACAAAATTTTCCCCTGACATGTCAATTTAAATCAACATAAATGTATGTACTGTATGTATGTATGTATGTATGTATGTACTGTATTGTATGTATGTATGTATGTATGTATGTGTGTACAGTATTACAGACCTGTGTACAGACTCTATAAACTCTGTATTCAGCCAGTCTTTCTTGTATTTATTGTGTGGTCTTGAGGAATAGTTCTCCAGGGCTGAATAACTTGTTTGGCTCTCATTTTGGCAAGCAAGTTTTTAGCTCTCATTTTCAGTGCAGTACTCGTACCTGACCAATATTAGAGGAATGATTTGTTTATTAAACCACACAGTGACCCATGAATCATTCCAAGACCTATGTATGTACCTACAGTATGTATGTATAAATTTGGACAGTGTTCTCCAAAGAGACTGTTACTAATCACACACTACTCTTTTCACCAACAGAAGAAAGAGACTAACATCTTTAGCCCTAAAACATTGTTTTTGACACTCACAGATTATTTCAAGTAGTAATTATTGAAAGTAGAATGGTCAGTTAATGAGAACAATAAGGCTTTTGGTAACTTAATACTTTCTTTCCTCTCCAGTTTCTTGATGAATTGATAGACAGTCATGCTTTTTGTAATACCTAAGCAGTCTGGATTAGAAAGAAAAAAATGGTAGACTGACCACAAACAAAAAGGATGTGTTACTAATAAAGTATCTAATGTCACCAGGAAAGCTTTAGCAAGCAGACCCTTTCATGCATACCAGACTGAGAACAGTGGTCCTATTGAATGCCTCAGAAACGTTGCTGGCCTGAGTGTTTAAAAAATATAAAAAGCTAGAAGGCAATGTCAATGACAGATCAGCTACCTTTTTAAGTTCTATACACTGTGACAGACTTGAGTAATATCATTTCAACAGTCTTGAAGGCCTTGAAATAAACTCAACACTGACATGAAAAAAAAAATAGAGACAATGTACATGTTTTATGTCTGCAACAAATGGGTAAATCTGAAGCAAGAAACTGTGACAGCTACACTGAGCATGCTCAGATGGAGATGATGTTTCCACAATCATGATTTAAAAAGTATATAATATATAAATACATATCTATCTATCTATCTATCTATCTATCTATCTATCTATACATCCATCCATCCATCCATCATCGGCGCTGTCAACCGCTGTCTATTTCCTCTTAAGGTTTCTTCCTTGTGTCATATCAGGACGCTCTTCCTTGCCCCTATCTCATAAAATCTGGATCTCTTGAAAGTTGCTGTGTCTTTTGTTAAAGGCACGTAAAATTTATTTAAATGAAATGCATTTAGCTGTTCATTTATTTATCCATTTAGCTTAGTCTAAGATTTCAGTCAAAACATAAATGAGTCACAAGCTAAAAACATGCTAAACCATATTTCCTCTAAACACTAACATGACTACCATGATGATGTACAGATACTAATAGCTGACAAGGCTAGCACACATTTTAGCTTGCAAAAAAAAAGTATGGTGATAAGCAAAAAAGAAAAAAAGAAATAAAAAGGCACATGTATGAACATACAAAGCCCAATTGTATCGACTGTCTGTGTGCTTTTTGTATATGAGCTCAGGTGTTGTACTTCTTCCATATTTCCAAGCCTTATGTTTATTTTATTACCCCAGAGATCTGGCCTCCCTCGTATTATTCGATCTTTCCTGGTAGTGTGTATGTTTGGCCATATTCATTGGGATCTCATTAGTCAAATAAAATCTGATTGAGCTCTTTTTTAGGCTTTAACTTTATCTTTTTGTGTTTGCCCGTACCATTTTCCATATGCTCTGCCTCACCGACACTGCCATCCGGCGTGGTCCTCTCATAGGCATCCTCGGGGAGGGGTAGGGCTCCCAGCCGGGGGCCTGTGGAGCTCTTGCTGCTCGGCGTCTCCGACTCGTCGAGGCCACTGTCGTAGCAGCTCTGCAGAGAGCCCTGGTGAGGGTCCTGGGGCTGGCTCACCACCGAGAACGTCACTCGGCGGAATGGCTACAAGAGAACAGAGTGCTGCGAGTCACTGGACTGAGGAGCCCCAAGATGCAAGGAAGGTTTATTTCATTTAAGGGGAAAGGGCATATTCTGGGGTATCTTCCTGGATCTTAACTTATTTTAGGACTTCATCCTAAAAACATACCGTAGGTCTCAACCTCAGGTCCTGAGGGGTCAGTGGAGGCAAGGTTCTTGTGATTTTTTATTATTATTTAGTCCTACAGTAATGGAAAGGCTTCCATTTGCATTTCTAGCCTCTGTAATTAAAAACCTCAAATTTGTGCTTGCTAGAAGGTCATAGAGAAAACCTGTGCACAAACTGGCCCTTCAGGTCCTGAGTTTGAAACCTCTGGCCTATATAATTACACAAGTAAATGCAGTATCTAGGCTGTTTCCTGACACAGCCCTGCACTTTGGGAGTTCTGCGGAAGGAAGATTAATGCTGACCAGTTTACTAAAGTAGCAGAAAGGATTGGAGGGGAGGAAAAAACTACAATATTAATGACTTATGCAGTAATTGTCACATGTAATGGTCTTGGGAATATCTGTTGAAAGCTCTCAGGATTAAGTAGACATGCCACACTTAGTGTAGAGGTGTTAAATATAGCCATGGAGGTCTGAAGGACGCTCAGGTCTCCTTGTGTGATTTACTTTATAATAAAAACAGGACATGGGGAGTGGATAAGATCCCAGGGGGAAGATAGGATGGAACACATTGCTACAGGCAAATAAACACCTGGTATGTTCATGAGCGCATACACACATATAGACACACTTGTTCATGCGAACGCATACAATACATAAGCACTATACAGAAACCATGGTCTTACAGGAATAAATGCATGCACATGCATCGATAAACACACACACACACACACACACACACACACACACACACACACACACACACACACACATACTCATACAAATACACAGGAACAACATTTAAACTGATGAAATAGCAGCTTTTATAAAAATATTTTGACTGAGAGCTTTACAAAATGGTACTTTTTTCCTGTCACTAGCCTCCACTATCATATTGTGTTCCATCCATTCAAAACTCAGCAGGTTGTCTCGGCTGAAGAAATACAGTAAAGAAAAGAGATGATGAGATGGAGTAGCGTGAGGCATGCACAATCCTTTCAACTACTCACCACAACCACAGAGAAGTAATTGGAACAAAAACAACAGCCTTATATATCTATTCACCACAGGACCTACCACTAAAATAAGTCTTATATAAGCAACGGTGAGGAAGAATACAAACAGCCATCTTCTTTTTCCACTTTCCAGTAAAATAATACAAGAGATTCACCCTTGATAAACAGACAAGTCGTTGTTTCTCTGACAAAACAAGCGAAGAAATACGTAGGTGGACAAGTTGGGCAGGACGAGTGTGATAATGCTTTGTTGTTGCTGTAGTAGGCTGCAGTCAAGGACTTCCATGAAGGCACCATGTGGCTGACTCACAAAGACTGACTGAGCCTCTTAAAGACGGAGCCTCTTTAAGAATTTAGACTTTTATTACACGGTCAGTTGACTCAAGAATAAGAAACATGCTGAGAGAGAGAGAAGGAGAGAAGGAGAGAGATAGAGATCTACAGAAAGAAAATTAAATTCTGATGCTTTAATGAGCATTGTAGCCTTGTAATTAAACTATTGACTCTTGCACATATTGGAAGAAGAGAGATGAAAAATTCTCCTGTTGTACTCTGTCTTTTTTCTTTCACACTCCCCCCTTCGCTTTCTGTCGCCTTTTAGCATCACTTAACAAAGGGGCGAAGACGAAACACTGTAATAATTACACATGCCTTCATCTTCTCACTTTCTAACCTTCACATGCATAAAACATGCATACTCATCAATGACAAGAAGCCAAACCACTGCCTGAGAAAAAGGTGTTGATTCATTCTACAAAAGAGGGCAGCATGACACTGGGTATTGAGAGAATTACTCTTTGAATATCTGTTTGTTTGAGTGAAAAAAGGTAGAACTGTATGGAACGAATACAGTACTATATGTGAATGAACATGGGAAATGCCCAATAAAGGAATGAAGTAGCAAATGTGGTTATATTAATCAAATCCTAATGGCCTTGCGGCCTTTCTTTTAGTGTCATGTGGTCTTTCCCCCCCTCCCTCCTGTCTCCCTGCCCTGTCACTCCTGCTTTCCAGAATATTAAAGGCGACAGAGTGCCATCACTCATTCTCAATGATTCTTCTACCTCCTTCTTTTTCGCTCACTGAATCTTTGACGGAGTGCTTTGACGTTCCTCATTACTTCAAATTGTGCCTCTGATTTGACACGTCACTATAACCTTGGCATTTGTATTCTAATAAATTAGGAGTGGAAGAGTGAAGGAGTGTGTAAAGGTTAGCTACGGAGGTGGACGCACACATGCACAAAATCTCTTACTTGCTCACATATATATACATGCAGAATGTCATCTTACTCAGGTCACTGATGACACACACACACACACACACACACACACACACACACACACACACACATGTAAATCTCATTCATCACCTCTTTCTCACACCCCCACACGTGAATAGTCACGCAGTGTCGTTGCTGATGGCGTGTTAGCAGTTCAGCATCTTAGTTATTACTGTATGTCATCATTCAAAGACGACTAGAGTTCATAGGCGTCATCTCAGCGTCATCTTAGCTCTATTCCAAGCCTATAATATTTAACAGGCCTTTTAAAACCTAGCACAATTGCCTCTACTGTACATCCACATGCTACGGTGATTTATTTATTTTCCATTCTCATGACTCAATAATGCGGCAAACTTATTAAGAAATTATATTTCTGTGTATTTACAAGAAGAACTGAAATGAATATTCCTGGCATAAAATTAATATTCTTTTGAGTAGGTATTTATTGCATGATTAAATAGAAGCCTGAGGGGCTACAGCTGGGGAAAAATAAAATAAATAAATTGATATTATTATTATTATTATTATTGGCATGCTGTCCAGGGTGTACCCTGCCTCGTGCCCTGAATCTCCTGGGATAGGCTCCAGGTCCCCGCGACCCTAAATACAGGATAAAGCGGTATAGAAGATGAATGAATGAATTATTATTATTATTATTATTATTATTATTATTATTATTATTATTAATACCCTGGGTGTGGGTACCCCACCTTTTGTCCTAAGTCCTGTGAGATAGGCTCCAGGCCCCCAGTGAGAGGATAAAGCCGTATAGACCCTAAGTGAGTGAGTAATAATAATAATAATAATAATAATAATAATAATAATAATAATAATAATAATAATGTATACAATGGTGGCCAAAAGTATTATTTTTATATATATAAAATTATATATATAATTAGTTTGAGCATAATCTGGCTGAATATTTGTGATAAGTAGCTGTGATAACAGCTGTTCATCAGCTATGTGGAAATAAATATGTGGAAAGACTTACTTTCTGAAGCAGTGTTTTAGCTATAACATCTGCACCAGTTCACCACCACTCTAGGTGGTATTGATGTTAATGGTTTTAATGCTATTGTGAAATGGTGAAGACAAAAATCATAAATCTTTTATCTTCATCCATCTCTTGCTCCCTTTTTCTTTTTCCAATCTCAAAGTTAAAGGTAACAGCAATCAAGCCATCCATCTTCAGATTGAAATTACCCTCAAATGAATCTGACAAGAAAAAATCAGTATGGAAGATCCTGGTCCAGCTGAGAGGCAATTTTACATAGAATAAATGGATAATACGTACTGGATGATGGATTTTGATACAGCGTAACAGCGTATGAACATGGTGAAATGGGGAAAATTTACTTTAAAAAGTGATAAAGGAAGGAATTTATTCACAGACTCTGGTGTAATGGATGCCTCTCAGTGTGACAGCATTAGGACTTCTACAAATTTCAGAGCACATGTATTATGTCCATTAGTTCAAATGAACTAAAATGGAATAGTCTTGTCTTCTGTTCTGACAAACACCCTGAAATTATGTGGAATTCAGAGAGTCCAAAAAGTAATTTCACAGAATTTCCAAAATTTGTTGTTGAACCCCCCCGCCCCTCCCCCCCCAAAAAAAAATTTTTTTTTTCTTGCTAAGCCCCCAAAAGAGACAAATTCCAAACAAGTTAATGAATTCCTCTCTCTTGTTCTTTAAATGTTTTACCCTGGTGGTCTTTCCTTTGCACCCTGCTATGATGTGGCATAGCTATGACCCTCCTGGCTGAATGCCTACCTGTCTTAAGGATATATAGGTTCATTAGATGACACACATGTGCGCGCATACACACACACACACACACACACACACACACACACACACTGCAAGCATCCAAGTAAAATGCCATCCACACACGACCCCCTAGAGCAATTGAGGGCTCAGAAAGTGTTTAGAGAATGCATGGATTTCACTTCCATTTAGCATCCCTGTCTCTCTCTCTGTCTTTCCTTTTCTCTCTCTAAGTGATTGAGTGCTGCTGGTATGACAGGCATGGCTGATTGAATGTCGCAGTCATTTGTGCAAAGGCTAAACGTGACCGGAGGTCTACGACAGATCCATGACTGCTTTTTTTAAGCCTAAACACCACCACATGAGCATCATACAGCAAGGTCTGGCTCTAATCAACAGCCCTGCTTGGGACCAAACTCATGGTCCTAAAGTCTCTCCTCATCAACCTCGTTTTTCTTCTCAGTGTAATTGGTAGCAGACGATAAGTTGTCAGGTAGATTTAAATAATTCCTCCTTACAAAGTCAAGTCACAATTGCCCCATGAAAAAAACGGGTAGTGTCCCAGGTAACTAAGAGAGGCAAGTGTTAGACGTGTAATTGCCTTTGAACAGCTATGGCATTTGAAGGTATTAAAACAGTTAGAAATATGGGTGCACTATTTTGTGAAGGACTATTGATCACTCAGGGTTGTTGACGGTGAGGTGATTGTTTGCTTTACATCTCAGGGAGCCCTCATGTTTGTGTTTCCTTCTGGCTCTCCCTTTTAGTTATGCTGTCATAGTTAGTCCTGCCGGAGTCCCTGCTTGCACTCTACAGTAAATATACATTCACATTATACATTGTGACTGTGACCATACCTAATTGCCATCTCTCCTCTTCTTCTCCTTCTCCCCCTCTTTCTCTTTCCTCTCTCCCCGTCTCCCCCTTTCACTCTTTCTCTCTCTCTCTCTCTCTCTCTGTCGAGCTACACATGTCATCCCTGAGCTGCCAGTGATCCAGACTCCCTCTGCCCTCCGGACCTGTCTGACCCATCCTGGTGCCCTGCTTCTGGTTGGAGGTCTCGTCGCATGGATGCCCCGTGTGTGTCTTTGGGATGCGTCTGGTGTCTGTGGTTGATTCTATCTACTTAGAAGACAGTTCTGGCCTCGACTGGTGTTAGCAGCTGTTTCTCTGAGGACTTGACAATTCGATAGTTCAGGACTGGAACTTTCTACAAGTCTATCTGAGTCTCCAATAACTACCTGGACTCCATTTTAACATCAATTAAGATCAACTTAATCTTAATTGTATAAATGCAATTGTAGAACACACTGTATAAATGCAGATCATTTCCTGCTATCTGTTTCACCCAGATGAGGATGGGTTCCCTGTTGAGTCTGGTTCCTCTCAAGGTTTCTTCCTATTGCCATCTCAGGGAGTTTTCCTTGCCACTGTCGCCCTTGCTCACCAGGGACTATCTGACCATTTTGATTCATACACATTCACATTCCATACAACTTTCCATACAAAATTCTTTTGATTGTGTAAAGCTGTTTTGAGACAATGTCAATTGTTAAAAGTGCTATACAAATAAAATTGAATTGAATTGAAGGGCACACTCTTTTGAAACCAACACTGGTCGGTTGCTGTGTGTAAGTGTGGTGTACATAGACCTGTGCATGTGACCCGAGACATACTATGATTCAGGCAATGGAAGAAAACACAGACTCTTAGGTTTTAGTGTAATTCTGCAACCAAGCATAGAGGAAAGGAAATGAGGACATAAGGCTCAAAAATACAGGAGAAAGAAATTAAAAAAAAATCTGATGCTGCTAACAGATGTCCCATGGTACAACAGACTTTAGATTGAGAGAGAGGGGGGGGGGTGAGAAGGGACCACATCATCCTGGTCCCCAGCCATGATGGATGGATGTATGGATGTACACCACATCATCCTGGTCCCCACCCCCTGGATTTCAGCCACTGCTGTCAGTGGTAGCACATATAATTAACTGTTCAAAGTTTCATAAGCAACCCGAGAATCCCCCAGACATGATTATCTGATCTGGGATATACATGAGGAAATTCAATGAAGGACTCAAATCCCAAAACTCGAATCAAGACTAGACATAAATATTGACAATAGATACTGCCTGTTTTTAAAAACTGACAAGCCATTTCACAAGAAAAGTGATTGAACTAATGGTAAAACTGTCCTTTGGCTACAAAAAGAGGAGGCTGGATGACACTTTAGTGTTGTGGTACACTGAGGTAATACAATATTCCATTGAGAATGAAGTCTAGACTTCAGCAACGGGAGAACGATCACAAGCAAAACATAGGGAATGTACTACGGATGATGAAATGTCTGAAATGTTTTTTCACAAAGAGAGAGAGAGAGAGAGAGAGAGAGAGAGCAAGAGAAAGGCTGAATGCAGTGTGATAATATGCAATTTGATTTAATTCATACTTTTAAAAAGGCTAACTTAGCTTTAGTAAGAAGATTGAACTTTTTTCTCAATAGTTCCCTCAATATGGAGAAAATAAAAACACAAAGGCATCTCATTCATGTTACTGGGAGAGGACTTTCGCCCAGATACATGGCTACTGGAGAGCTAAATGTAGACATGGATAAGAACCATGAGTCCTAAACAGATAAATTCATACCCAATCTCCATGGCAACTCCCTCTGCAGCTCATTCTTAGGAAGTTTCCAAAGGAAGTTCCACTGTTTCAATTTGGAAATGATGAATTAATCATTTATAACATTGAACAGGAGTGGGGAGGGGGAGACATGCATCAGTGTGTATTAATGCACATAATAACTTGTATGCAGTATTTAATGAAAGGCTGGTTTAAAATGTGAGAGATTCCTGGTTTTGGATTTTGTGATTATGCGAGTGTGTAAGTGTGGATGTGCTTTGTGTGACAGCACCTGTGGTGAGAGTTTGGGAGTCTTTGTTTATCCTGGAGCTCAGGGAGTCTCATGTGTCTGCTTTGTCTTAAAGGATGACTGGAGCTGGTCAAGCTTCATTTCTCTCCTGCTTTCCTGCCTGTGAGGACCTCCAGATGGGCTCCAGACCCCCTGAGCCCAGTTGGAGTTTAGTCAGGAGTGTGACCTGTCTTCCAGGGCACATGGTAACGTAGCCGACAAAGACTTCTAGATAAGTTTGCTAGGTGCACAGTCTACCTTCACATGAGAAGGTTGAATTTTTGTTATCCAAGATTTTTGGAATCTTAGGTTATGGAAACCATTTTTTTGTCCATAATTTCCCATGTCTTTCAGGGATTCCTTTGGAACATTTGGAGTTAGGTCAAAACCAGTCTTCCATATAGGCTTTTGCTTTTGCTAAGAGAATCTTTACCCACCGCTAAAGCCCTCCTTTGATAGCAGCTCACCAGGTCTTACACTTTTCCCAAGGGCCACTTTAATCACATCTGACCCTTGAGCTGCTTTCTGTGTGGGCAAAACTCAAGCATAGCTGATCAGCACTTCTGAGAAGAATTCTTTCTAGTGATAGAAAGAGGAAAAAAAGAGAGAAAGAAACAGCCCCTGGACATAAGACATACTAGTGTTTTCTTACTCCAGACTCAGCCCTCTGAATCAAAAGTTCAAAACAAGCTTTGGTGGACTTCAATCAGCCCAGTTTGAACAGAGGCTTTTGGAGGGCATTCAAGCATACATTCTTCACCTAGTCAGATCATCCATTCCATCCATCCTTGTGATCCTTTATTCTTCTGAACCTTCAACTTTAGCACACAATGACAAATATAATGGCATCAAGTCTTCCTGTTCCACTCCATTTTCACTCATGTTAACGTAAGCATTCTTTCTACCAGATGTTCAGCACTCAAAACACAGGTGGTATTGCCTATTGCAATGAAAATCTGCAACAGTTAATTATATATTGTTCAAACAAGAGCAGAATGTTGGATGTTTAATTGTTTAAATTGTCTTTTGTAGAATTATTTTGATTTGATCTTTTTTTCCCCTCTGTTTTCTTTTGCTTTTTGTGCCTTCAAACTACTGGCTTGATCAAACATCATAAGAATGAGGAGGAATCACTATGATGGGTTTAAACCAGCATAGTTTTTATAGTAGTCCAGAGAACAGGTTGAGAAGCAAAGGGGGGGGGGACTCAAGTTCACACTTTAGCCCCTTTAGGTCTTTAAATGCATGAGTTGTGATTCGTCTTTTCCTTCATTTTATGATCTGAAGTGTGCGATCGATGCAGTGCCCTTGAACTCGCTATTAATTCCTGTAGTGTTGCTCCCCAGGGCATATATTGACCCCCTTATTGCCCTCGTTTAGCAGTGAAAATAAATAAAGAATCACAACTGAGTGGGTTTCAGACTCTTAATGAATGTGTGCAGACAGCACCTTTGGACATTAAGAAATTGGGCTATTTATTCTTCATTCGCTTAGTACCTCGGTACCTCATGGACCTCCTAAAGTAACACAAGGTTTTTGTTTGTGTTTTCTTTTTTAAGTATCTGTTCACTCGATACAGTAAATTCTTAGATTTTTTTTTACTCCTTTTTTTTCTCAAGATATTGAGCACGATTAGCATGAACAACATGTACTTGACAGCAAATGAAGTGACAACGAGTGAGATTTTCACAAATTCATAAAGCATTCCCCAGTTTTCCATTCTAAATTGCTCAAGTAGGAGTATAACAGCAATAGTAATCTGAAGAGCTGAATTTGCCTCTTCAACCTCCGAACTACTTAGAATAAGAGGTGATGGATCCCTGAGGATTTTCTTTTCAGTAGTATTTTTAATTCCAGCAGTAGTAATGGATTCAACACATGCATGTTTACCTGTTTAGCTGTTTATCCATATTTCTGCTGAAGAGTTTAGCAATCAGTTTGTGCCTAGAAGCATGCAAGAGAATGACATTTCCAGTTGGCTGGTAATGTTCTATACTAAATGAAGTTCTTGTCCATTTTCATAGCCATTACTTAATTTATGTCTGGTACATTACTCTTGAATGCTTCTCAATAATGAATACCAGGCATATAGAGTTGCGAGTGTTAAGTGTGTAGTGTGTTAGTTCCCTTGACACTTGAACTCAAACACATCAGCATCCTTTAAAAGAACTAATCCATTATCTCAGCAACCTGATGAGCAAATAAGTGTCCAAGTGCATAAAGCATTCAAGTGACATCAATGGTTACACAGGCAACAGACAAATTAATTTATTTTCCGATGCACACATTTGTGCACACACACACACAAGCACGCACACACAGACTTCCTGCCGTTGAATGTGATGAACACATTTACACACAATTTCATTTGAGCCCGTTCTGTGGCTGGAACACTAGCCATTGTCTTCCTCATGTGTCCTGCCACTTGTCAATCACTGGCCGATGCCAGCCGCTGTTTCTTTACACCAAGTAAGTAGAACACAGTGTGACTGTGAATAGCCAAGCTGACAATTGACCCACTAATGTCAGTAGGTGACAGCCATCATCGTGCTGACAGTAGTGAGAGGTGATGGAGGCTTATGAGTCAGCGAAAACGATAGCTGTAAACACCCTCGGGGCAGAGGGGATCTCACTAATCATATAATGCAGTTCCCTGCTGATCAGGCACACAG
Organism: Channallabes apus; assembly: GCA_030522415.1. Taxonomy (NCBI): domain Eukaryota; kingdom Metazoa; phylum Chordata; class Actinopteri; order Siluriformes; family Clariidae; genus Channallabes; species Channallabes apus. Next base: position 29,783,027 of record CM060108.1, on the reverse strand, counting down.
AACCCCTTTCGTTCTGATAGCGGTCAGCATGATTCCGCTCTGCACAATCTATGGGAGAATGTGACACCACAACACATGCATCTAACATCTGACACTTCAATGGAATTATGATCATCTTACACAGCTGATAAACGCTATTGTGAGGACAGCGAATTCCACCAATATAGGTCAGACGACGGGAGAAAGTACAGTAAATGATCCAATTCATCTTTTTTTTTGTGCCAGGATTTTAACAGCGCTATGATGAAATGTTACCTCTCACTTTCTGATAACGCAGCAGGACCTAATGACTTTGTCTCATCCAAGCTGAAATCTGAGAGACAGACACTCACTATTATCAGTTTCAAATCCCACACATGGACATGTATTACAGAAGATGGCTGCTGAGCAGACTCTTTGGGGAGATGCAGTAAAGGGAGAGCAATGTAGTGAGCACTGGCGTATCCATCACATTGTAAGGCCGGTTATGCTGTGCCTGCATGTCCAGACTGTGGTGAAATAAGATATTACCACAAATGTGGTGACAACTGAAAGACTGGGACAAGAATAGATTTAGAGAGAGAGAGAAGTGTGGATGTGAAGAGAGACTAGGTTGGAGGTGGAGGTTGTCAGGTGAAAATGTACAGAACGAGTCACATGTCTCCTCGCTTCTCATCACTCTGTGCTAAGTGGGAATGCACTAAGAGACATATCAAAGCCAATGCCATGTAAGGAATGACACATGGCAAACATCTGTTACAGGAGAATAATCAGTGACAGGGTGCTGTGATGTTTATCATTTTGCTAGTAGCAACACATATGCTGAAGGATTTCATCCTTTGAATATTCATCATGAATTTTCCAATTTCATACAATGATTTTGTATTTATTAAAAATGGCGTTTTCTCTTTTAAAATACATATCAGAAAGTGCTTAAAGTCAATCCTGGAAACTCTCTTATATACCACTTATCCTGTAGGCTGGGGGATGGGGGTGGAGTTCTGCACCCTATCCCAGGGGACTCACACTTTAATGCCAGTCAATTTACAGTACACTGCATATATCTGGACATGTAGTACACACAGACCCAACCCTCAACCCTCGAGGTATGAGATGCTAACCCCTGCATCACCATGCCAACTGAAAATTCTCCTTTTAAGGAAAATCACAGCGTTATCCCATATACTTATATAGTACTGACCCTAGAGGCTTGCTCAAACAAAGCTAAATCAACATCACTTCAACCTAAAAAAAAACTTAATTATAGCAACACACACACACACACACACACACTGCATCCACAAGACAAACACCTGTTGAACTACTGAAACTGGAGTTATAGAAAACTGATCAACTCTTAAAAGTAATAAATTAAGTTCAAAGTAAAAAAAAAATCTGTCTATATATAAATTGTGTATAAAAAAACACTAAAATATTCTTACTTTATTGTGTTTTTCTGGTGTTGTTATTATTTGTTCTCTTTGTTCATTTCATGTGGAACAGAGGACTTTCAGTGGAGAGCCGCACAGGAGGGTGTTTATCATGAATAAATCAGTGTCAAAGTGACATCCAGGCAAACTCCATTTCCTGAGGCTGCGGACACATTACTCAAAGACCCCTGCCATATCACCCTTGCACACCTACACATACATGTCCTTCATCAGTTCGTGACTGACTGACTCTTATTCCCTCAGCAGGGTCCCTTTATAGCTCTAAACACAGTTAAGGAGCATGCTCGGGACCTGACGACAATTATGATAGCAGCGATTAAGAAAACAATTATTTCTGAGAAGTAATTACACTCTAATGTTTGAACAAACAGATGCAGAGAGAGGAATAGAGGAAGAGATAGAGAGAGAGAGAGAGGGACAGAGAGAGAGAGAGAGAGAGAGAGAGAGAGGGGCAGCAAGCGAGTGATCAGACTACTGATGCGACATACACCCACACACACATTGATTGCTTCAAATCATGCTTCTGTATCTTTAATGCTCAGTCAGGCACTTTTACTAAGCATGAGAGAGAAAATTTTTACAAAGCAAAATAAAGACTAAATGGCTGTTACACACCAATGAGACAAGCTTCAAGGCTCCTCGTCAGAAAAGCGCGTCCGCAATTACCACACTAAGTTCAAATGGAAAATGTAAAGACAAACAAAACAATAATAAATTAATGAACATGAATAATTGAGGCTCTGTCGAGAGGCAATGAAATGAATACTGAAATGTCTGTACATTTGGCTTCTGCCCAGACAAACCCCCTGAGTTTCGTCGGGCCCCGAGGCAATTTGAAAAACATAACAAAAATTAATATCATTTGAGAGCGAGTAGAGAGCAGCTTCTTTTAACTGACAAGGACAATTTCCTGGAAGCGAGGCAATAAAAGATGCCCTGAACAGACTTTTAAATATGAGCTTTCATGAAAAAAGAGCTCTCATTCTCAATACTACCCATATGGTAATTCAACCTAGCTTGCTCCCTCTCTGTCGTTATCTCTCTCAGGATATGTTTTCTGTCATGTACTATATACAGCAAGGTGTTTTGGACACATGATAACAGATTTACTCTAAATATAATGGCTCAACTTAGACTATACTATATTACATACATCGATATCAGGGTAAAACACTCCAATATGCAGAATGGGGGTTACTCCAGGACCCAGGTGGGAAACCTGTTTATTAGAGTATAATACATGAATTTAGGTTGTCCTCCAACTACACCACGGATTTTGTCCATCCACGATATTATCATATCTATGCAAAGTTATGTAGTAAAGCAACTGAGATCGCTGTCTTTAAACATAATTGAGCATAAGAGCAGAGTGAGCCAGCCTGCTTCAAAGACGCATGCTATCACCAGCTGGCATCACGATGACGATGACGACGAAGATACCAATCCTAATCCGCATGTAAAAACACGATTCTATTCATTCCTCCTTATCCTCTCACTCTCTGTGTCACACTCTAACTCTCTTTCTCTCCATATTCTTTTTAAAACCAGTCACTTAAACCTGTCTCGTTCCTACAATATTGACTGATAATCCAACTCTTATTGAATGTGCTCCGGAAATACCATTTAATGTTGATCCAAACATGGATAAATCAGTGTCGCAATCAATGTCTCAAAAGTTCCACCAACGCTGTAGAAAACAGATAATCGTGTGGCTTACATGTTGACACATGTGTTGCTTTGACTCAGTTGCTCCTTGCTTAAGGGCAATGGAACATCACACGATTCATTAGCTGGATAAAAATATCCCTAGGGCATGCTACACTGGGAAGAAGATGACAAGACAGAGAACAAAGAGAGAGAGAAAGAGAGAAAGATATGCAAAATAGATATTTGACACTCTAAAAAGATGGTAAATAAATTGCTTGTTGTCCCCAAAATTAAACCAGTTTGGATTTGACAGTTTAAGCCCAAAATCAATATACAATGATCAGCTTTAACATTGCATTCATTAACATTATAACCACCTAGGTTTTGGGTTCCCCTCATGCCACCAGGGAAGTGCTGGGCCCTTGGGTGTGGCATCGGATCCTTTGGGTGCTGTAAGTTGCAGGGTGGGGTCTCCCTGGATCAGACTTTTTTATCCAGCACATCTCATAGGTGCTCAATCAGATTGAGGTATTGAAAGTTTAGAGGCTGTGCAGGCCATTGGACCCTGCAGGCATGGGTAAGTCCCGCAATAGTTTACTGGTATATAATTTATATGTAAATGTGTTAATGTTATATGGTGTTAATGTTCAGGCAGGTCAGTGTATATTTATGTTGTAATGTTTTTAACAGAATTACTAATGAGCATATTCTTCTTCTTCTTCTTCTTATTATTATTATTATTATTATTATCAGAGGTGGAAAGTAACGAATTACATTTACTCGCGTTACTGTAATTGAGTCGTTTTTTTGTGTATTTATTCCTTTTTAAGTAGTTTTAAAAATCGGTAATTTTACTTTTACTTAAGTACGTTTTGTTTGAAGTATTGTAATTCGCTACATTTTAAATCATATTCGCTACTGAGTAAAAAATAAATGAATGAAAATGCTAAAATAATGAAAATATTATGCTTTGTATAAATGCTCCGTTGCGCTCGCGTGTGTGTATCATGTCCTGGTCGCGCGCCGCTCCAGACTCCACTCCAGGTTTTCTGACATCGGCATCTTCCTGACCTTCCACACGGTCGCTTCCGCCCTGAGTGACGTCATCGACTAACGCGACTGGAGAGAGACGCGGGAAAGATGAAAGAGGTTGTGATTTTGGCGTTTTGACATTTGGTTGTGTATTCTGGTTTGACTTTTTGCCTCCAATTGACTTTGATTATTGCTTTGTCCCTATGGTTAGTTTAGTAGATTTTTATAAGGGTAACTTTACTTGTACTTAAGTAAAATTTCACTGAAGTAACAGTACTTGTACTTGAGTACAAAATTTTATTACTCTTTCCACCTCTGATTATTATTATTCTTGTTGCTGCACATAAAATGCTATATACACTAAACACAGCAGCACATTATGTGCAAAACTGTGAATTCACTGATTTATAACAAATTCCATTAAGTAAACTTAGTTTTCCAAACTGCACCCATTTATCACTCAAGCACCACCACCAGCAAAACTGTGGTCTATGGCCCAATTTGCAAACGTTTGCATGCTCTGTTTTAAAATGGCTACACTCAGCTTCAAACATAGACACACACATCACACAAGATAGAAATTTGAGTATTAAGTAAATAGAAAAATAAAAGTTTCAAGTAACAAAAATGGATAACATCATAATTGAAATGCTAATATTAGACATATAAACAAAGAAGGAAAAATTAACATTTTAAATCCTTTTACAGCAGGACTACAATTTAAGAAAATTAAGATTTAATAAAAATAAAATGAATTACACAATAATATTATAAGATGTTTTGACTATGCATGTGGAAAGATTATGATCATTGTCAGGACTGGATGCAAGAAAACACTGAGGTCAAGATCACAATGTATGGGTAAGACATCCAGGGTCATTTATTTTCCTGAATGAAAGAAAAGAAAGAACAACAGATGGCTGTGTTGATGAGAACTTATGGACAACTTCACCAGGTAAAATAAGGAGTTCTTATTTTTGGTTGCAAAAATATTTGCGTTTTAAATGCAGAAAAGTATAAATGAAAAAGGTTATAAATAAATAAATAAATTTATAGCAATACGTCTACAAATTCATTGATAATTCTATAAATAATGGTACTGTACATTGATTGTGCATTCCTGTTAGCAGAAATAACTGTTTATTTTAAGACATGATAAAAAATTTTTGGACATTAAATGAACTTTTGAGTTGAACTGTCTGTTTGTGCAAAGAGATAAGTGTAGAGGGAAATCTCTACACGTAAAAAAAAAAAATACTCTCATTAGGCTATATATTTTCTCCTTAGTTGACATTGAAATGCTTATAAATGTGCACAAAATCTAATCTAGTTTTTAATTAAGTAGTGCATGTTCTCATTTTTCTTCCCCCATTAATCTAATCAAAAGTAACCATATAATCAGCGCTCTTAATCTAACCATCTAATCCTGTCCCATATGTTTTTTCCTGTGTCTCCCATTATGAGTGGTCGGTGAGGAGAGAGCAACACACAAACGGGTGAGTAAATGAGTGAGCAGGTGTGCTGGGAGTCGCATGGGGCCAGATGGATCGAATGACACGCCGGCCTCACTGCTCGAGTTAGCAGGTGAGTGAGTGATGGAGAGGGATAGAGATGGGGGAGGGAAGGGAAGTGAAGGGAAACGAGGTGTTCCACCTGTTCATGGATGACAGGTAATCACAATGCAGCCATTATTACTGCAACACAAGAGGGGGTGATGGGATAAGTGCTTTATGCATACACATTCGGCCACAGAGTAAAGACGTCCTGCATATGGCCCAGCTGTTCCTTTATCTGTATCTGATAATGGTGTTTGATGATTATTGTTTGATGCTACGCTTCTGATTAGTCACTTGTAGCTGCACAAACATGATTTTGTGACCACAGAATGGTGAAAATTACTTGAACTGTAGGGCTTTTAACAATTATTGTACAGATTGTAGTCACTACCATTCATCCCTGTAGTACGTGCTGGTTTTCCAAAATACTGTAGGTGTTGCAGTCAAGTATTTGTCGAATCCATGTCAGGAGCCAACAGTACATTCATAACAAGCATATGTTTAAAAAAAAAAAAAAGAAAACCTCTACCTTCCAAATGTTTATGTAGACTACAAACACAGTAGAAGTAAGCCGTCTGGTTATCATCTCTTTAATATGTCATGCATCATGACCATGTGATAAATCCAAAATGTGCCTCATACTAAAGAGTTTAAAGCAGAAGAAATTTTAAGCTGATTTTATGCTGTGTCCAGCTAGTCCATGGATCAGTATGTTTCTTAATTACAGCCGGACAGGGTAGAAATCTGATTACTCTCTGTCTGTCCATCTCTTTTTCATTTTCACTCTCGTCCTCTCTTATATACACAGACATGCAAAGAATGCGAGCAGTTAGAGGATTATCTGAATCCTCCAGACTTCCATAATGAGCTGTGAACGTGGCTGTATGCTAATACGAGATCAGGATAATTTAACCCCATGTGAATATCAGATCCCAAAGCAGCACTAATCATTACAGGCCAGCTTCTTTTAGGTTCAGCGTTGCTGTGTATTAGTGAAGCAAATTCACACCGATGCATGATTGCTTATTTAAACATCATTGCTTTATTCAATTCTACAAGATCGATGGTGAATTTCTGATCAGTGATGTTTCTGATCAGTGATGACATGTCAACACAGCAGCTAATGGAGGTTAGTTAAAAGGCCCCTGCACCTCTTTTTCTTCCATGCACGCATTCACTACACGGACACAGATTGTTGATGCAGTGTTTGGAGTGAGCACAAATAGTCTGGCTAGTTACAATAACACACTTTTATCAAACATCTATGCAGTGGTTAGGGCAACCTGGAATCAAAAGTGACCTCCATTAACTTGGAGGTTAACGTGTGAGGTTTATCTGTGAGAGACTCTTGAATCAGAAGACTTTTTTTTTCTTTTTCAGACAGTGCACTAAAGTGCAAAGAGTGTTGCATCGCAATGTTAATGTGCACCTTGTGATAAGATACTGTGCTTGTAATAGCCTTCAAAAAAGAATCTGTTGGGATCTTGAGCAAGACTCTTAAACCTCAGTTACTTAGCAGAGTTAGTTTGATTTGTAAGCTGCTTTGCCTAATGATTAAATGTACAATCAAAATCATTTAACAGTTCCATTGCAAATGCCTTATTCAAATCACTAATTGTGTTTGCCCACGTTTATACACAGCAGAAATAGACTTCTACTGAACATGAACGTAGTATTTCACAGGATTTTATTTGTGTGCCTGGAGATGAGCACTGATTTCATAGCAGAGCTCAACAACCAGTGGAATATTTGCTGCTTTCCATAACTCATAAATGACATACATCACACCGTCTGCTCTGTGTCAACACTGTAAGGTGGACAGGAGTTGCACTACATAGTTCACATCCATGTAAGGAACACTTTGGAGAAGTCCTGTATGGGATTAGAAGTGCTCAAACTAATTAGCAAAAAATGAATGAAAAATAATATATTAACCTTAAAACCCAAGAGGCACAGATCTGTGTCGGCAACACAGCTTAAATCAATGACAATAATAAAAATAAATAAATAAATAAATAATACATATATATATATATATATATATATATATATATATATATATATATATATATATATATATATATAGGTCCTTCTCAAAAAATTTGCATATTGTGATAAAGTTCATTATTTTCTGTAATGTACTGATAAACATTAGACTTTCATATATTTTAGATTCATTACACACAACTGAAGTAGTTCAAGCCTTTTATTGTTTTAATATTGATGATTGTGGCATACAGCTCATGAAAACCCAAATTCCCTATCTCAAAAAATTAGCATCTTTCATCCGACCAATAAAAGAAAAGTGTTTTGAATACAAAAGAAGTCAACCTTCAATTAATTATGTTCAGTTATGCACTCAATACTTGGTCGGGAATCCTTTTGCAGATTCTTGTGTCTTGCGTCTCTCAACTTTCTCTTCACAATATCCCACAGATTCTCTATGGGGTTCAGGTCAGGAGAGTTGGCAGGCCAATTGAGCACAGTAATACCATGGTCAGTAAACCATTTACCAGTGGTTTTGGCACTGTGAGCAGGTGCCAGGTCGTGCTGAAAAATGAAATCTCCATAAAGCTTTTCAGCAGATGGAAGCATGAAGTGCTCCAAAATCTCCTGATAGCTACCTGCATTGACCCTGCCCTTGATAAAACACAGTGGACCAACACCAGCAGCTGACATGGCACCCCAAACCATCACTGACTGTGGGTACTTGACACTGGACTTCAGGCATTTTGGCATTTCCCTCTCCCCAGTCTTCCTCCAGACTCTGGCACCTTGATTTCCGAATGACATGCAAAATTGCAACCTGTAGCCCATTTCCTGCACACGCCTGTACACGGTGGCTCTGAATGTTTCTACTCCAGACTCAGTCCACTGCTTCCGCAGGTCCCCCAAGGTCTGGAATTGGTCCTTCTCCACAATCTTCCTCAGGGCCCGGTCACCTCTTCTCGTTGTGCAGCGTTTTCTGCCACGCTTTTTCCTTCCCACAGACTTCCCACTGAGGTGCCTTGATACAGCACTCTGGGAACAGCCTATTCGTTCAGAAATTTCTTTCTGTGTCTTACCCTCTTGCTTGAGGGTGTCAATGATGGCCTTCTGGACAGCAGTCAGGTCGGCAGTCTTACCCCTGATTGCGGTTTTGAGTAATGAACCAGGCTGGGAGTTTTTAAAAGCCTCAGGAATCTTTTGCAGGTGTTTAGAGTTAATTAGTTGATTCAGATGATTAGGTTAATAGCTCGTTTAGAGAACCTTTTCATGATATGCTAATTTTTTGAGACTTTGGGTTTTCATGAGCTGTATGCCACAATCATCAATATTAAAACAATAAAAGGCTTGAACTACTTCAGTTGTGTGTAATGAATCTAAAATATATGAAAGTCTAATGTTTATCAGTAAATAATGAACTTTATCACAATATGCAAATTTTTTGAGAAAGACCTGTATATATATATATATATATATATATATATATATATATATATATATATATATAGATAGAAGCCTTGCCAGTGTGTGTTAATGAGGAGGTCTGTTAACATCAAACTGGGCAGAACAGTAGAACGAAAGTTATCGTTACTTTTATAACATGTAAATCTTACCACTACCGGAATATGGGAATGACATTGCAAAAATGTAGAATTGTCAAAATGGTCATGGCATTATTTTTTTGGCCACACCAAAAACCCATACCAAAAAAAAAAACAACCAGAAAAACGTCTCGGGTTACTTTGCTGTAACCCTGTTCCCTGAAAGGCGGGAATGAGATGCTGCGTGAAAACGCTATGGGAAACATGTCGGCGGTTGTGAAGCAAACCGCCGACATACAAACATGCCAAATTTTGGCTTATATAACCTCGGTCAGCTGACGTCAGCTGATTAGACTCAGCTGCAGGTTATAAATACTGGTGAGCCGGCGACAACCTCAGATTCATTTGTCTGAACGGACGTCCGGTCACGTGGCAGTGCGGCATTGGGACGCAGCATCTCGTTCCCGCCTTTCAGGGAACAGGGTTACTGCAAAGTATCCCGAGACGTTCCCTTTCAAGGCTACACTCGATGCTGCGTGAAAACGCTATGGGAACGAGAATACCAACGCCGCCGCACTGCAGGTGTCTGGACCCCAAGGTTGTGTAGCATGTGTGCACAAGGCCGCGGAGTCTCAGAACTACTGTATGCCTGGGAGCTACGTGGACATCCAGACTATAAATTGTACAAATGTGTGCGGGGAGGAAAAACCTGCCGCATCACACACTTGCTGCTGGGGAGTACCTCTTGCAGGGGCAATAGATGAGGTGACCCCTCTGGTTGAAAGGGCCCTGACTCCTAGAGGCAAAGTGAGCTCATGCGCCTCATAGGAGAGGGCAGTAGCATCTCTCATCTCATCTCATGTGTAGTGGCGGACGCACCCCGCCCCCCCCCTCCCCCCCGGTTGCGGCCTCCATAGCATACAGAAAGTTGCCCTGACTTTCTCCATTGGCTGGTTCGGTGGACGTAGGTCTGAAGGGCACATACTGGGCACAGCAGGTGATGATGCAGAATTGCAAGATGGGGAGACTGACAAGTACGCAGATCTCCGATCCTCTTGAGAAAGGAAATGGCCATAAGAAAAACCATGCTAAGGGTCAGAGGCCTGTCAGGTGCTGACTCTAGTGGCTTCAATCAGAGCGTGGCAGACTGAAATAGCGAACGCGTATGTTCTGAGGGTACTAGGGCACAAGCCTGAAGACAATTCTCTTGGAGAAACTCCAGCACTGGAGCAATTCAGCAGAGGACTGGGTCAACCTGCTTAGCACACACTTGCTGTAGGAGGGATACCCCTTGCTAGTGCAATATATGGGGCAATCCCCTTGGTTGAATGATCCCTGATTCCTAGAGGTGAAGTGAGCTCATGCGTCTCATAGGAGGGGGCAATAGCACTCTCATCCAGTATAGTGGCGGAGGCACCGCAGGTTGCGGTCCCAAACATGTAAAAGCTGCTCTGGTTTATGCTACCGGCTGATGTGGTGGACGTAAATCTGAAGAGCGTGTACTGAACATAGTCAGTGAAATCTCTTCTGTTCCGAAGCTGTAAAGGCGGAGGACAGGATGTTTCAAAAACAATATCAGAAGATAGTTGAGTGAGAATGCAATTAAGTACGTCCTGAGAGTACTAGGGCACAAACTCGAGGACAAACTTTTTTTTTTTTGCAGCAGCAGCAGCAGTTCCAGCACTGAACACTTCGGCAGTGAATTGAGCCTATCCGCTTAGCACACACTTGCTGCATGGAATACCTCTTGCTAGTGCAATAGATGAGGCGATCTCCTGGTTGAATGAGCCACGCTTCCTAGAGGTGACGTGGTACTGTGCGGCTCATAGGAGAGGGCAATAGCATCTCTCACCCAAAGGGCACATACTGGACACTGTAAGTGAAGTCTTTCCTGCTCCGAAGCTGTAACAGGCGAAGGACAGAGGCATCAAGCTATATGGGCTGAAACACTTCGTATGTACGAATCTTTCACATACATTCATTTCTGAGGGCATAAGCTCTTCTAGGAGAGGGAGCCCTAGAATAGTCTTAATTACGCTGGCTGGAAGACCAGCTTGACTTAGACTCCCGGAAGCAGAGTTATCAGGAAAAATTAATAGAGACGTAACCTGGGCCGCGTAAGGGCCAAGGTGTCCAGACCCAGGGGTGGGATTGGAAGAGTCAGAGAGCAGCAAAGGGGACATTTGCTGGTCTTACGAGGCAAAGAGGTCCACCTCTGCTTGCTGAAATCTCTCCCAGATTGACTGACTACTTCGGGGTGGGGTTTCCAATCCCCGTGTGTCAGAGCTTGACTGGACAGTACAGATGCTCCTTATTTATATGCCCTGAAATGTAAATCGCCCTGAGGGAGAGGAATCTGGTGCGCTAGCTGATTAGCGCAGCGAGCACAGTCCGCCCTGGCGATAATGTGACTGCAATAGTGTTGCACATCCACACTAGGGCATGGTAGCCTCTCAATTGCTGGAGGAAGTGCTTTAGGGCCAGAAATAGGGCCATCATTTCGAGGCAATTGATGTGCCGCGCGAGATGAAAGCCTTTCCAGCTCCATGGGGCTGGATGGTCATCCAAAACCGCATCTTAGCCCGTGAGGGAAACGTCTGTCGTTAGCATCTGTGACGACAAGACGAACTTAGAGTGAGACCCAAAGTACAAACCGTGGTCTGAGCCACATAGGAGGGTACGAGGCACCTGGCGCGTAACCCTTATTGGGGATTGGCCCTAGGTTGAAATCCCCTATCTTAGCCACATCTGGAGTGCTCCCATGTGCAGACGGCCCAAAGGTGTCACTGTGGATACAGCTGCCATGAGAATCGTAGAACCAAAGATGAGGTAGGACGACATGCTGATGTCAAAGCGCTAGCTACTGAGACTGGGCCAGACAGTCGTATATGTAATTCAATACATTCATGTAGAGAGCTAGGCAAAAATGGAAGGATCTGATACTGGTAAGCTTCGCCCCCGAAGTGAACCTCAGGTCCTTCCCTGTGTTGTGGCAATATGAACGTAAGCATCCTTCAATCGATTGTCACAAATCAATCGCTTGGTAGGATTTGAGAGCAAACACTTTGACAGTCAATTTTGAAACTGTATTTATTTATTTAGATGGTGGTAAAAACCACAAAATCTAAAAATTGGACGCAGCCCCACTGTTCCTATAGGAACTAAGCAATACCTGACTCAATATCTGGTAGGGGAACATGTTCTATGGCCCCGTTCCTCCAGCAGCCTCTGTCAGGAGATGCACACTTTCCGGTTTCATGGAAGTGGAGACCACGCCATTCTGAAACACGGAGAGTGATGTGATGCGGGGGGGGGGTGGTTTGGGGTCTGTTAGCTGTTGTTAGCTGTTTGGCATCATGGAATACAGCAGGAATTTAACCGAAGAGCTAACATGTCGTTGAGGACCGGCGTCGTCTGAAACACCAAAGGCGGCGGAACTAAACATCGGTCCCGTGGTTTTGCCCGGGGGGGCATGTTCTTAAAGAAGAAAATTATGTGCTCTCACCCCACAACCCTTCAGGGCCTCTTCTTAGAGAAGAAGACGGCGTGGCGGTATGAGCTTTTAGAGGCGATCTGTGAGGGGCCTTACCCAGTCCTTACAGGGGGGTGCGCGGCTACTGACGCTCTCCTTCTGCGCCTCTCGCCTTTCTGCGAGACTCAACTTTGGTCGAGGCTGGGTGGCCGACGGCCTCGGCTCCTGAGCACGGCGAAGGAGAAATTTCTCAAAAGCCTGTTCATAGACATTGGCATCTCGTAACTTGGTGGCGACAGAATTAACGGCGTCGCCAAATAAGCCTGATGGTGAGACAGGGACATCAAGGAGGAATGATCGATCCTTATCCTTGATGCCCGTTAGATTAAGCCATAAATGTCTTTCTGCACACACCAGGGATGCCATAGAACGGCCGATAGCACGGGCTGTTTGTTTAGTCGCACGCAGGGACAGATCAGTAGCCCGGTGTAACTCTGTGAATGCTTCTTGATCCACAGTGCCACTCGTGCTCAATTCAGCAGATCAGCCTGGTACGCTTGCAAAACCGCCATGGTGTGCAAGGAAGCGCCAGCCTGACTGCTTGAAACGCCTTCCCTACCAGGTTAGAAGAAATTCTACACAACTTGGAGGGGAGGGTTGGCTTCTTCAATGATGATGATGTTCCAGGAGTGAGATAGCTAGCTAGCGTCTCCTCAACCTGGGGCATCACCACATAGCCTCGTGTCTTAGCATCAAGGATGTTGGAAAAGAACGAGGTTGGTGGTACAAAAATACGGGATGAAAAAGGTTTATCCCATGAACGGGATAGTTCACTATGGAGATCATCGAAGAATGGGAGAGAGCGGCGTTTTGGCGCCCTCTCCTGGACATCCGACAGAAATCTGTCGTCTAATTTTGAGTGTGTGGGGTGAGCTTGCTCCTGTGGCCAGTCAATGAGAAGCCGTTCGACTGCACGCGTTATGACTTCCAGCAACCTTTCATACTCTCTGTCGTCTCTAGAGGGTCGTTCTGAGGTGGATGCTGCCATTTCTACAGAAGCAAGGGAAAGGGTCTCTTCCATCGACTCACGAGAAGCACTGGCGTGCGCTCGTGAAGTGGAGGGAGAGACTACGTGATCGGGGGAGGAGGCGAGAGAAAGGAGAGGCTCCGTCTCCTGTGCCTCGGCCAGATCAACCTGTGATCCCCAGGAGTGCAACGCGGCGCGTGGTTCCCTGAAGAACGCGAGGCGCGCGGAGCATTTTTACCGGGAGATTGTCACAATGCTCACACTCTCCTTTAAATCCATCGAGAGCGTGGCTCTCACCCAAGCATTCAAAACAAAGAGTGTGCGTGTCGCCTTCGGAGAGATAGTTCTCACACGGACATACAGCGCTAAACTCCGCCATTATCTGAGTAATAATTTTTTTTTTTAAGATCTCTTTGTTTTAAATGTGTTTTGTGCTTGCACACGTTGCGTTCACAATGTCATGAAGACAAATGAATCTGAGGTTGTCGCCGGCTCACCAGTATTTATAACCTGCAGCTAGGGCTGGGCGATTTGGCCTAAAATCTAAATCTCGATTAATTGAACATTTTAACTCGATTTCGATTAATAAACGATTTTTTTTTTTTTGCCCTCATAGTTCACTGACAAGTTTTGTACAGTAAATATGCTCACAATTGAGAGATTTTTGAATGAAGGCTGCATTACTTGATTGATTAATTGAAGGCAACACACACTATCTATGATTATTTATTGAACATCAATGTTGAACAACTTAAACTGAAGCCACAAAAATTAAAGGGTTCATTAAATTACATTTTAAAATATAGTTTATTAACAAAAACAGATGACAGATTTGGCCTTAAAAATTAAGATACTATAGGCACATGCTCAGAATCTTTACAAGGCAAAGATTTTTATTTAAAAAAAATACTTGTTTGTGATGATAAAAAGTATCTTGTGATATATTAATGTTTTGAGATTTTTAAACAATAATGAGACAACATTTAGACCACACACACTAGGGCCGTCTGTTTATCCCATAATTCAGAGTTAAATGAAGGCTATTTCACACGGCCCGAATAAACTGACATACAGTAATGGCTTAAGCATGCAGTGACAACAAACATGGAATGAATTATGCAGCTATCAATCTGGGTCAGGACAATTTTACTTTTACTATATAGTTGGGTACCTGCTAGGTGTTGTATAGTTCATATTTGCTTGGCCAGAATGGTTTAAGCCACGAAAATAATGTTTTATTGATAAACTGCGCAGCATTCGGCAACGTGAACACGAGGCTATACTTCGAGCCGTAAAATGAGACGCTGCGCAATAAGGAGCCAAACAAACCGGAAGCTGCGAATAAGGAGCTAAACTTCAGCCGCAGAGTGAGACGCTGCGCAATAAGGAGCCAAACGAATCGGAAGCTGCTTTTATTGATAAACTGCGCAGCTTTCGCCAGCGTGAACACTCCCGTTAGTAACGAGGCGAAAAAGGAGCTAAACTTCAGCCGCGGAATGAGACGCTGCACAATAAGGAGCCAAACAAACCGGAAGTTGCGAATAAGGAGCTAAACTTCAGCCTCGTGTGCTTAGGGGCATCATATCTTTCGCTAGAAAGTTAGAAACGGCCCTGGTTATATCCTTGCTCCTTTTGGACACCTTTCATAAAGTGTAATGGCCACGAAAGACGACACGATGGATATCTGCTTTGGTACAGCCCCACTGCTAGCCCTGCTAGTTGACGGAGTAGCATCGGCCCGCATGTTCATGCTCTATGTGGTCGTGTGGGTGATGCGTTCATATAACGGAGTTCGTGCTACCTTTTTTGTTGACAATTTCAACATCTTTGGATAATAACTCGAGGTTAGATTCACTTTCGTCGCTGCTTCCACTCTTTTTTTTTTTTTTTGTCGTCCTGGTGTCAAGTTTGCTTCGCAAAGTGCGGCAGGAAATTAACTTTGACCTGCACGGCACGCACAAGCTGCACGCTGATTGGTTGTTGTCGTGTTGTTCTGCTGTGTGATTGGCTCTTAGATGGATCCATATCGAGCATAAAATGTCTATAGCTTTTCATCGTTTTTAAAATCAAATAAATCGCGATTCGATATGATATCGTTTATCGGCCCAGCCCTACCTGCAGCTGAGTCTAATCAGATGATGTCACCTGACCGAGGTTATATAAGCCAAAATTTGGCGTGTTTGTACACACATGCTTCACAACCGCTGACATGTTTCCCATAGCGTTTTCACGCAGCATCGAGTGTAGCCTTGAAAGGGAACACGTGATCATGTGTATCTGTGCTATTTCTTTGGCTATGTGACCAATTTTTTAGTTTTTGCTCAGTCATGTCTGTATAGTTGGTTAAAATGAAATAAAAACATATTTCATCATGTTGCCTAGGTTGTGCTGATAAAAAAAAAGGATATGTTACTCTATATTGCACAATACTGAGCCATATATTCAGTAAGTTTCTTTAAAAAAAAACAGCAAAACAAAATAATGGCTAAAGTGCTTTGAGTTTTAAGGGCTTTGCAGTAACAGTTCTGCACAGTATGTTGAAGCAGTTCACACATAGCTGATTAGGCAGCTAGGATAGAGAGAAAGCAGCCTGAAATGCTCTGCACCACCTTCTGAGTTTATTCATATACTGTACAGTATATGTACAGTTAAATCTACACATGTTATGGGGTCATGGTACAATTCTGGATATGAATTATACCATATTATAAAAAATAAATTGCAATTGATCTCCCACTACTACTTCACCAAAGACAAGGCACATTTCATTATTATTATTATTATTATTATTATTATTATTATTATTATTTCAGTTATACCATTAATCTCTACATAACATATATGTATTAATTAAGTTGTATTGTTCTATATTGCTGTTGTAAATTATCATACTAGTTAATTGTCGGCAACCTGAGGAAGATGTATGCATTAGGCCTATGAAAGAAAGTAACTGAAGCATTTTATAATGCATACATTATAAATGTATTAGTTATACTATTAACTATTAAAGGTTTTTTGATGTACAGGATGAACAGTAACAAGGATGCACTGCCACATTTACATCAACAGTCAAAGTGAATGAAATAATAAGTATTTTGTTGGCTATCACTAAAACTGTGAGAGCAGTGATGTACTAAATTGTTCTGAAGTAATGCAAAAGACGTAGTTCAAATTGCATATGTTGATAAAGTAACTATTTGTCCTATGTCGAAGGTAATGATCTCCTACTGCGCTACAGAATGTTTACAAAGATGACACCATTGACAAGAGCAATGTGCACAGATGGATGAAAAAGTTTAAAGAAGGGGAAAACAGCATTGAAGACAAACCACACAGTGGGAGACCATCAACTGCGACAAAAGGGAATTTTCAAAGAGGATTCGAGAGTTGGATTCAACGGTGATGCAAATGCAATGCTTGGGATTGAGATTGTATTGAGTAGAATTGTTGTATGCAGAAATAGTTACTCTACCAACATGTGCAATTTGAATGCCCTATGTCAATAAAAAAAAAAGGTATGGCTGCTTTGGCATTACTTTTAGTACAGCCCTCATATTAGTATTAGCTTACATTATGTAAAAATACATCCTTTTGTAACATCTTTTTAAGCTTTGCTTCCTTAGTGTTCATTAGGAGAATGAATTCAAATGCTTTATACTACTGCACTGCTGAGTTTCTGACTCATCAGAAGGTGTCAGTTAATTCTCTACAACATCAGCGCTGACATTTTGTTTCTATAGTAACAGCTAATTCACAGGGAGTTACAAAAAAATCTTGTTTAAAAATGGGCTGTTATTTAGCAAAGAAAAGTATATTATACTTGAGAGGATGGTGTTTTACGTAATGTTTATGGAAGGAGATTCAGGTGTCAGCACTTTCAAACATTAAATTGTCTGATACAGAAGAGTCTTCAGTATGGACAACTTAGCAGTTTCTCTGCAACACTATGAATTTATTTTTTTATTAAATTAAATCAAGAGAGAAAGAGAAATAAAAGAAAGACTGGTGAGCAAAAGATTGTTTAAAGCTGTTACAATGTAAGTGACAACAGGAAATAGTCTTATGAAATATTAGATAGCATTAAATTGAATTAAGAGGTGTTCAAGTCATACCAGGACTTTTGATTGTGCAGAATAAAAGAATACAGTTATGAGAGTTTTAAAAATACCATTGTTTTTCTATATAAACCCATTCTATACTATTGCAATTATCCCAGCGTTTCGCTAGTACATGAATATCATCAAGGTAGAAAACCGAAGCCAAAAAATTCTACTTCACGTCTGAAACGCTGGCCTCCCGAGAACTTCTTTAATGGGCAAAACATGTGGAAATCCTTTGAAATTCCCTGTACAGGGAATGTGGGAATAACTCCCAGCTGAGGTACTGTAAGCCGTGGATGATTTTGTGTACAGGTCCAGATGCATCTCTTCCACAACTTGATGGCAAGTTATGTCAATTTTCAAGGATCGGTAAATTGGTAAAATCAACAGAGAAATTTAATTAAATCTTATCACCATACTGTGCTTTAAGTCTTCTGTAAATATCAGTCAGTTTTATGCCTTCATTCATAAAAGAAATGGATCACAAGTCTGTGATGGTTTGACTTGAACACCCTTCATATGCACAGATAAAAAGTATGGCATCCGTTAACACTCAACGATTACAATACAATATTTATTGTTGAGAAAATACTCTTGTTTAACAAATGAGGGAACAATATTTACCATTGTGCTAGTATCGCTATACCCTCTTGTTTTGCAGCAAGTCCTGACCTTACTGTATATAAGCTTTTGTTAAATTATGGTTTTAACTGACTAGACAATGCTACTGTGATGAAAAATACAACTTCAATACAACTTCAATGTATCTTTAATACATCCCTAAAACAATTAATGAAAAATCATACAATCTGCTATTGTACTCTGCACAGCTATGAAAATATAGTTCAAATGAAATAAATATACTATTCAATGCAAACATAAAGTCAAAATTTAAGTAAACATAAAATAATGTAAAAACCAAATAGCTACAGTATGTGTTCAAGTCGGAAACACACTTTCACCATAGGGGACAGAACATGAGCTCCTGAGAGAGCAGCAGGTCTGTGAATAGCCCGTTGCTCTGCCACTAAACTGCCGTGTGCTACTGTAATATACTTGAATGATCCAGTCTAATAGTTTGGAACAGTCTCTACTCAAAGTGTCCAAAAAAACATTTTCCCAGAGTTTGGACTTTACATTATTCCAGCGCACTATCTGCAGTTTATTTCCAATCACTCTTATCTGGCTAACTGCAAAGCTTTTGCTTTAAAAAAATCTAACAATCCATTATGGTCTCAGATTAGTGAGGAAGTTGCTGAGAAGCCCAGAGATTGTCTGCTGTGGAAGGAAAGCACTAGCTGCTTAATTTTTCAGAAGGCAGGAAACGCTCATATCCCGAGGTCATATTATAGGCTTGTGCAATTAGAAACTCAAACACTAGCCTTGATGCTTTATCCCTCATCCCTTGGTCATTCTTTTTCCAGCGCACGCACGCACACACACACACATACACACACACACACACACACACACAGTTTCACTAGGATTTAGCAAGCTGAAATTAATTTGAGCCCTGAAACTTAGAATAGCATTTGGATGAATGAGAGATGAGAGTAATGGTCATGGTACGAAAAGGTTTTGAGAGAAGGAGATGAAAGGGATAAAAACTTGCCAAAAAATGCTCTATGAATAAGTGAGAGTCCAGCTGGATGATTTTTCTTAACTAGAGAGGTGATGAGTGAAGAAGTATGTTCACTGTAAGCATGTTCAGAGTAATACACACTCCTTGACAACTCTCCTGTTAAGTCTCCTTTGAACAAACAAACAAACAAACAAACAAACAAACAAACACACACACACACACACACACACACACACACACCTGGGTCTATGTGGTGTATGTGTGTTTGTGTGTGTGTGTGTGTGTGTGTGTGTGTGTGTCAGTATACATCATGATGCTAATCTGTAGTTATGGATTAGCACAGTTTAATTAGATAGAAAGACGGGCCGTCTGTTTGGTCGCACGAAGGGACAAGTCAGTAGCCCGGCGTAATTCTGCGAATGCTTTCTCATTCACGGTACCACTCATGCTCAAATCCTTCAGCAGATCAGCCTGGTACGCCTGCAAGACCGCCATGGCATGCAAAGAAGCACCGGCCTGACCTGCTGCTTGGAACGCCTTTCCTACCAGGGTAGAAAAAGTTCTACACGGCTTGGAGGGAAGTGATGGCTTCTTTAGTGAGGATGATGTCCCAGGAGAGAGATAGCCCGCGAGCATCTCTTCTATCTGGGGCATCACCATATAACCTCGTGCTTTTGCATCAACAATATTCGCATAAAACGAAGTCGATGGTACAAAAATACGGGCTGAATAAGGCTTACTCCAAGAACAAGTTAATTCGTTGTGGAGGTCGTCGAAAAAGGGGAGAGAGCGGCGTTGTGGCTCCATCTCCTGGCCACCCGACAGAAATCTGTCGTCTAATTTTGACCGTTTTGGGTGAGCTTGCTCCTGTGGCCAATCAATGTGCAGCCGCTCGACTGCACGCGTTATGACTTCAAGCAGCTCCTCATACTCTCGATCTTCCTTTTCCACAGAAGCAAGAGAACGAGTCTCTTCTACACACTCACGAGAAACACCAGAGTGTGCCTGTGAAGTGGAAGGAGAGAATTCGCGATCAGAAGAGAGAGCGAGAGAAAGGAGAGGGGATTCCGAGGAGTGCAGCGCGGCTCATGGTTCTCTAAAGAACGCGAGGCGCGCGCGGAGCACTT
Source organism: Channallabes apus (assembly GCA_030522415.1). Classification (NCBI taxonomy): domain Eukaryota; kingdom Metazoa; phylum Chordata; class Actinopteri; order Siluriformes; family Clariidae; genus Channallabes; species Channallabes apus. The sequence goes on along the minus strand of CM060108.1, from coordinate 29,762,527 downwards.
TCATGGGAAGAAAATCACAGTGTTCTCAGTCTCCTTGGAGCCCTTGGAGAGCTTTTCACCCAAACACTGAAAGCAAAAAGTGTGGAGATTGCCCTCCGAAAGGAAATTTTCGCGCGGGGGGGGTTGGGGGGGGGGGACATCTCACTTTAAACTCCGCCATTATATCGGTGAGTTAAACAATTTTCTTTGCTTTTTAATTAGCTTTTAAGTTTGCTTGTAACACCCGCGCACAATGCAATCTGAAGACAAAAGATCTGAGGAATGTTTCCGGTTTACTCCTATTTATAACCTGCAGGTGCGTCTCATCAGATGACGTCATCTGACCGAGGTTATATAAGACAAAATTTGCCGTGTTTGATACACACATGCTTCACAACCAGCAACACGAAAAGATGTTCCCATAGCGTAGCATCGAGTGTAGCCTTTGAAAGGGAACAGCATTGCTGAATATTTTCACCCTGGTTTGATTTTTCCAAAAGGTCCATTTTCACTAAGCTAAATGCAGTTTACATGTGCATTCAAAGACTCACTGTCAGTTCTCGCAAACACTTGATTGCAGTTGTTGCCGCCAAGGGTGGCACAACCAGTTATTAGGTGTAGGGGGCAATTATTTTTGTTCACATAGAGCCAGGCAGGTTTGGACAGTTTTTTTTCAGCATTTTTTGTTTACTTGGGTTTTCTTTGTGTACTCTTAAAATTTGTTCGATTATCTCAATCATTTAATTGCAACAAATATGAAAAAAAATATCATGAAAGGGTCGAATACTTTTTCACATCACTGTATATACACATGTATGTGTGAACTAGGAATGAGCCTCTGCACATTGTAGCTTCAGACTCCTTTTTTTGGTTGACAGTAGAGGAATTCATTGTGGCGTTCTGCTGTTGAAGACTATCGATATGATGTGCATTCTAAAATGCTTTTCAATTTACAGCACTTGTAAACATGGTTATTTGAGTTATCGTAGCCTCCCTGTCAGCTTGAACCAGTCTTGCCATTCTCCTCTGACCTCTCTAATCAACAAGATTTTTCCACCAGCAGAAGTTCCACTCAGCATATCTTTCTTTCATGCTTTCCCACCGTTCTGTTTACGTGCTAGTGATTGTAGGGTGTGAAAATCCCAGGAGATTTCTGAAATAATTAAACCAGCCCATCTGGTTCCAAAAACCATGCCACAGTCAAAATCACTGAGCTTTCCCCTTTTATAATGTTTGATGTGAACTTTAACTGCAACTTTTGACCTGTTCCTGCAGGATAATTGCATGAATAAACAGGTACACATGTTCTTAATACAGTGTAAAGGAATGGAAAGCCATTTGGCTTTTGGCTTCATTGTATGCTGGAAGGAAAAAAAAAATCCCTGTCAAGATGGTGAATTACTGTGAGAGGGTGGATTACTGTGGGTAAATAAATAAAAATAAATTCTTGTATTTTTCTACGACCATGCTAATAGCCATGTCATCTAGTTTTTCATATAATCAAGTACCTATGATGGGCCTCACTGCAGAACACAATCAACAGCTTTTCTGAACTTTCACTTAAATTCTCAACTTTCCAGCAAATTATTTTCTTCAGGCATACAAAGTTTTCTATAATAAAGGTAGCTCAAAATAAGTTTGTCCCAGTGAAAAAAAATATACACTTTAGTGTATTCCAAATATATTGAAATCCTCGATAATACACTGCAAATATACTAACAAAAAGTTGTACCATCAGTTAATATATAAAAAGTATACTAACATCATGCTTTTACCAAATTTTGGAATTAAACTTTAAATATACTTAAAAATAATTGTATTATAGTACACGTTCCAAAAATATATTATTGGAAAATATACTTTAAGTGAAAGGCTGGTCTAATTTCCAAAGTATACTTATTTAAACTTGTTTTTCAGTATATTTTTGGTATATTTTTTTAAAATATGCTCGAAATAATCATTGTACAAATGTACAGAAAGTATATATTAAAATACAAATTTTAATATATGGTAGTCTCAGTATATTATCAGTTAAATGGAAATGTACTTATTAATATGTACTTACAGTATATGTAGTGCACTACTCTCTCGTGCGCATGCTTTTAGACTCGTTTTTGCACGCTGAATCTCTCCCTCGCGCGCGCGATCTCAAACTCGTTCCTGCGCGCTGAAAATCACTTTTGCCGTTCAAGGTAATTTATGTTTTTTCATCTCTCACACAGCAGGGTTGTAAACTTTGCGACTATTCCAGCCAACCGGAGACTAGATGGCGCCCCACCAGCCAATCAAGAGACTGGAGGCGGGCAGATTAGGACTGTCCGTTCTCTGATTGGCTCCCCAGTTCTCCACTTCTAGTTTGAATTAACGGCTGAAGCTGCATCATCGCGTGCGTTAGTTCATATCGTTATTATTTTATTTTCATCGGCATAAGGTAAATTTAACGGTTTTAAATTAAGTACATACTTTAATCTATAGTTTGCATTGTCTAATGTGTTGTTGTTAATGTGTTCTGTACTTTGCTTGTGGTATAATGGCTCTGTAGCTCTCGGCCTGTTTTCAGTCTCTGTGTAACAGAATCAACACACCAGGTTTAAACTAATACTGTACCTGTAGATTCTAATACTAATGTCTGTCTGTGTTCACACAACAGTTTAAATTTTAGTTTGTGAGACAACCTGATGTTTTGTTGAACACAAATAAACTATAGTAGTGCTTTTTTGTAACCTTGTGCAAATTAAATCTGTTGAACTCATGAATAAAGTCTGCCTCATAATTACAGATGTAATGCTTTTCAAAAACATGTTATAGTGTAGAAAATGCATTTAGCATTTTTAAATTATCCTAAATGTACTGGTAACACATTTGCAATACAGTATTGTGGGCGGGGCGGCGGCTTGCGACCGTCGTGCCTTGCGGGAGGTGTTCTTTTTGTGTTCACCCTGTTTGGGACGTGTGTTTAGGTTAGTGGCTTCGGCCAAGTGTGAGTATGTGTACATGTCTGCTATTTCTATGTGTGTATGTGGTGCATTCTGCTACCGTTCTCCAGTTCCAGCTTATAGGTGGGTGTGTGCGTGCGTGCGCGCGTGCGTGCGTGCGTGCGTGCGCTGGTTAAATAAACTACTCCCAGTCATTACATTGTGTAGCCACCAAACTCACTCGTTCTCCAAGTTCCCTGCTAGCGTCGAGAAACGCTACAGTATTATAGAAGGTTGTGTGTACTGTATGATACAATAAATTATATTTGTATTAACCATAAAGTGTACTTTTTTAGTATTTTTAATTGGCCAGAAGTGTAACAGTATGCTACTGCTGCAATAAGAATATACTCATAGTATATTAATCATGTAATACAGTAAAAATAGCTGTAATATACTTATAATACATTAAATATATACTTAAATTGTATTAATTACTGTCAGGTATGTACATTAGTACACACACAGCCATATACTTTAAGTGTACTAAAGTATACTTAAAGTTGTTCCACTTTAGCACACAAAAGTATACTTAATACACTTAAAATTGTGCTTTTGTACAATTTAATTACAACTTAAATACATTTAGTACAAAATTAGTTGTTCCAAAATAGCAAACTTCAAGTATACTAGTCATTAGTCTGGAGCCAGTACATTTAAGTATGCTTTGGCTCGCTAGGATTTAATATACTTAGCATACTTTTTTTTACTAGGGAAAATGTGACTCTTGGCAGCTGCATGTCATAGCAAACTCACATTTTCAAAAGAAAAAAAATCAATCACATTATTTCTTTGTGTCACGTGATCAATAAAGTATCTATGGTGAATTAACTTACAGTAATGCATTCTGTAGTACTGCTTTCTAAGTCAAGAAAAAGACATTTACAATGTGCTATTGCCACTCACATACCCCAGCAGTCATGGACTTCTATGAGAAAGTAATGTCATATACTATAGGAGTGGTACAGGTAAAAGTCTTCAACATTCTTCATAAAAAAAAAAAATTGTATGTGTGTGTGTGTGTGCACAACAAAATACTTTTTTTTCTTCCAATTTGCTGCCAGTTTGACTCACTATAAAACACAACTAAAGACTGACTTTGTCATATTTTTTAATATTAACCAACATACTATTGATTCCCGAATTGCATTTTACATGGCCACAAAAACACCTGTAGGCTGATTTAATTTTGACAAAAACTGTGAAAGGAGAATTTATCATGTTCTGCAAAATTCACCCCGATGTAATAGTTATGTATTTTAACATCCTTGTATACTCCAAAGTACTCCATCAGTTTGTAATATGTCTTGCATCTTTTGCAAAAACTCAAAAGAATAGTTTTCTCAAAATAATAAATTCATCTCATTTTGCAATAAAACACACTGTTTTAATAAATACCCTTAAAAATGTATTTGCAGTAAATTGGTTTGATTTCATCACCTCTACTTTTATTGCAATGATTTCTTTAATTTCATTATGTTTTTTTTATTTATTTTGATAACAGTATAAAAAAAACTTGTTTATCAGTCTCTGCCTACAACACATTTTGCAAGACTGTTAAATTTTCCCCTCATTTTCGGTGTTAACATTAAAGTGATTTGCCTTTATCATGCAGATCAAACTAAGTGCTTTTTCCTCTACAGCAATACCCATATTGACCTCAAATGGGTGAGTGTTTCACAGTTCAGCTGACAGACTGAGAAAATGAGTACCACTGGATTTGAATAGAGGCTGGCATCAGCGCAAAGCGATCAAGCAAAAAAGCAAGATAAAAGCAAATACTGTGTGCTCTACTTGCTGTAGACAGTGTGGCATTCAGACAGCCTTTAAAAATATCTGTACATTACTTTGAATGTATGTAGTTAATGGAATCCATATGGCTCTTTGGAAATAGAAAAGGAGCTTTTAAAGACTTGGGATAGCAGCATGTTGACTTAAGGCAGAGCCCTAGAAAGTGGTACAGGCGAATGATCACGCATAATGCAAAAGTCAAAGTGCTGTATTTGCATGTTGGTCTACATAATGAGACATGTGTGTGTGTGGGGGGGGGGGGGGTAGATGGTGGTGTGTGTGCGTGTGTGTGTGTGTGTGTGTGTGTGTGTGTCTGTATATGCTTGTGGATATATAAGTGTGTGAATGTATAAAAAAAAACTAAAGCACATGGATATGGTTTCACTGACTGCACAGTCTCTAGCTGACACTTTGTTTATAGGTGTATGAAAAGCAGACACCATTAGCCACCATAGACATTAGCACGTGCCAGGTAGACAAAACATGCGTATGAGGTTCAAATGATGAAAAAAGCAAGTTAAAACAAAGCATGAGATTAACCAGAGACAAAAACAATGCGACCTTCCTTGGAGGTAGTAGAATATATTAAAGCTAAAGAATGGCTGAAAGCTAGCAGATACAGTACATGTCATATGGTTTGAGTCTAAACTGAACTCAAGATGTTAGCATTACCTTTTGACAGGGATTACATATGTTTCTGGTTTCCTAAGACATGACCTACAGACATCACACTTTGATGCCTTTAAATAATGTCTCCATAAGGATCCACAATGTCCATGCTAAAATCGTATCCAACGCTTATTGCTTCATGGTTTTGCTGATTAAAATGCAAGAGAAATATGTGTGTGATTCTTGTGCAATCTTTGATCATGGTGTGTTACAGCCAAAATGTAAACGAAGAATCAGAAGGATATTTTACATACAAAAGAAGATAGAGAAAGAGATGGCCAAAAAAAGCAAATAGCCCGAGAAGAGAGAACATTCACTGAAATACCACAACGCATAACGAGGCCTCATTAATAAAACATGAGCAGTGAGAGCTGTGATACTCTCTCTCTCAATGAGGCATAGACATCCCTTTTTAATGATATTGATTGGATAGTGGTGTGTGTGTGTGTGTCTTCGTGTGTGTGTTTGCTTTGTTATTGATTTTCTTGACCCGAAGCCTACAGCGAGCTTTAGGCTACAACTATAGGACATTTTGCTGCACTAAAAACTATATGTATAACATCTTCACCCTGGTTCTCACGAGTTCGTAACGAGATGAAGGTGACCCTTAGCAAGGATGCGAGTCATGTGGTGTATGCATCGGTCACATGTGTAAGTGTGTGCAGTAGTGGGTGGAGAATGCTAAGGTGAGATGGCAGGTAGAAAATGGCCTGAGCCGTTTCACTTGACACTTCAGCGGCTTCAAACAAACAAGCAGAGGCCCAGAGGAGAGAGCTCTAATCCATTCAGCCATGGCAATTCTTATTATTGACTGCTGAGGAACAGAATAGGAGGGAGGGGATGCAATGTGAGGAGAGGGGGGAAAAAACATAAGAGGTGAAAGAAGAAAGGAAGAAAGGTGCCGCTTCATCCTGGCAAAACATGCTTTCTGTTGTAAAGGTTCTCGATGGGTTTCTTTGTTTCTCTTGCTACCTCTGAGTTGTTTAGGTATATAAAAAAGTGCATCAGATTGTGACTATAAAAATGCAGTATGACCCCCCCCACACACACAAACACACACACATACAGACACACGCACACAGACACACGCGCGCACGCACACACATACACATACACACACACACACACACAGGCACAGACACGAGCACACAAGTCTTATTTTATACATATCCTCCTTCCACTGCCAGTTCGTGATTCGTGGCGGGTGTGAACAGAGCATTCACAGAGTAAGTGCTGGCATATGTGCGTGTGCGTTCGTGTATGTGTGTGCGTGTGTTTGCGTGTGTCTGCATGTGTGTCAGTGTGTCTAAACTCACTACAACTGCTGTCAAAGTCTTTTGCAAAATTGTAACTATTTAAAAGATTTAGCATTCGAATGATTTAAACACTAATGAGCCTGTAATTTAAAACACCTAAAGTGTTTTCTCCTCTCACACCACAACAGTTTGCTAATGATAATCCATTCTTTTTAAGAGGAAATAAATACATTTTTAATTGTTCAAAGTTACATTTAATGTTGTGGAACATTCATGAGACCAGATACAGTAGTTCTTCTTATCACTCATGTTGCTGTTTCCTTACCAGCTTCTCTCATCTTTCTCTCTGAGAAAATTTACTATCATACTTGCTGTAATAGTATATTAACTACCATTGGCCCAAGTGCTAACACTGGAATGAGGAATACTTAAATAATGAATCTCTTTACGAAAAACTTATCATAAAAACATATCAATAATTTGTGTTTTCGTTTTATATTTTCTATCTACTGTATCTTTATATTTTTCTATATATATATTACAATATAACACAAATCAGTGATTTGTCTTGCATCATTTGTATTACATATTCAAAAAGCAAAATCACAAAGAGCCTATACACTGATCAGCCTTATCTTTAAAACCATTAACATTATAACCACCTAGGTTTTCGGTTCCCCTTGTGCCCCTCGGGGTGTGGCTCTGCAGAGATGTGCTGTGGTATCTGGTACCAGGACATTAGAGGCGTGTTCTTTGGGTACTGTGGGTTGTGGGGTGGGCCTCCATGGATTGAACTTGTTTGTCTGGTCCCATGGGTAACCGATCGAATTGAGATCTGAGGAACTTGGAGGCCAGTTTGGTGGCCTTGGGCTCTTTGCCTGGGCTCCATGTACAGCAGGCTGTGGTGCAGTGTTCTGGTGTTTTTCTTTAGGAAATTGTGTTACATTGGTTTTTCTGAGGGATTGGACCTGACAGGCTAGCTTCTGGTTCCCGCAGATGTACAGTAGATGGGAATGTAGGTGTAGATGGGCACTGGTTGCCAGTTTACTGGTATATAACACCATTTGGAATTAAGTAACGAGAGAAAAACTCAGATATGTAATTGGAAACATTCCACACCTCAAGCCAACACACTGTCTGCTGATTGCTGACATATACTGTAGTACCCAGTCCGCAGTGAGTGTAACTGCATGTGCGTGTGAGTGATTTGAATGTAATGACAATGGCTATATGAATCACATGTAGCGGCAAATGACTGTCATCTCTCTGATTTCAGCCTCAGATCTCTCTCTCTCTCTCTCTCTCTCACACACACACACACACACACACACACACTGCAGCTATCCGTGCATATATTTGTAACATTGTAATTTCCATGATGAAATGGACCATGACGAGAAAAGCACCCACAGCTCATTTCCGTCAATAGTGTGCTTTGTGAAACACAGAAGATGAGTGAGAAACAGAGAAAGATTCACTACAGAAGAAGGCACAATGCAAGTATAGCATGAGTACATTAAACTTGTCTCATTTATTTCTGTCTTTCCCGGGTCTGCAATGAAAACAGTGGCTCACTGTTGACTAAAAATGCCAAGGCCATGTCTATTCCCTTCCTTTATTTTTATTTTATTCTCCCTTTCTCTCAATACACCATTTTAGAGCATCAGCATTGCAAAGAAAGTGGAAAAAGTGCTGGATATATGTGCAGGAGAAATCCAGTCAGTCAGGGGTGGCAGACTGGTGCAGAGAAAATGGAGGATGGAGGCCTCCGAACGAGAAAGAGAGCACAGACTGGAGAAAAGGAGGGGGTCTATGGGAATGTGGGAAATGATTGATATTCTACTCTTCTCTCGTTTCAGTCAAATGACAAAGTTCCTTCCTCACAATCAAAATGCCAGAGCATACAAACTCAGTTCTCCAGCACTGTTCAGTCCACTGGCTAATATTTCAGCTCAATTAAATAGCAAACAAAATAGACATACACTCATTCATGCAGACCAATACACAGACAAGTATGGATTACAGGATATCTCAAAATCTCAAATACAGTATTTGTGCATATGTTTAGGTTAGTCTCTCTCTCTCACTGTGTGTGTGTGTGTGTGTGTGTGTGTGTGTGTGTGTGTGTGTGTGTGTGTGTGTGTGTGTGTGTGTTTTACATACAATATGCTTATATAACCTGGTTTTCTGTTTTGAAAATAATGGAGTGAAGTTACTTTACCACATACTGTATAATGGTGAGGACTGTGAGAATGTGGTCTCTTAATATGAGTGTATTTACTAAATATAAGAATGCAAATCTAAATGGAAGAATATTTTATAACAGGTGGCTCATGTGGATTTAAACCATTTTGGCATTGGTGCAGTGGATGGTGATAAAAAAAGTAGAGAATGATATTTATCAAACGACAACTTATATAATAATTCATAAAACACTGTAAAAATTGATATGGATGGACAAATGGGTTGATGGATGGATAGTTGGATGAATGAAAGGATGGATGGATGGATGGATAATTATACCACTGAATAAACAAACATATATAGTTGTATGGGATGGATGCTATGGATGGACGAATAAAATGGCTAGAAAATAAATTAATCTCTGAATGAAACAATAACTGAACCAATAGGGTATAAATTAATATGATTGACTATGATGGATGAGGGGATGACTTATGGGTAGAAGGGATGGAAGGACAAATAACGGGACGGAAGTACTGCATGTAAGGAATATAAGGAATGGATCAATAGATAAATAGATGAAAAGCTTCCACTATAAAATAAGTGTTAGAAGGCAAACGGTTTTCATCTTCTGGTTGACATTGGGCCATGGACCCTAGTTTTCAGTCAAGCTGAAATATAAGAAATATTTCACAAAAAAGTAATAATCCCTCTATATACATACATGAGAAAATAAAGTCTGATGGATGGATTGTTGGCTGGATGGATAGATTGCTGAATGACTGGATGGATAGATAGATGGATGGATACTGTAGATAGATGGATGGATGGATGGATGGATGGATAGCAGGCTACATTTATGGTAGGATGATGACTCCATATATTTATGTGCAGATGAATAGTTCAAGTTCAAGTTCA